>CM057337.1:614607372-614685911 GCA_030015575.1 Agapanthus africanus
TACCTGCAGGGCAGAAAAATTTTATTTTATTATTTATATATTTTTATTTATTTCCGTGATGGTCTATTTTTTCAGCTTTTCATATCACCAAAGTCGTGACTGCCCAATTATTTCGGCTATTTTTCACGGTGCCCAATCATTTCAGCTATGTCATTTTTTTGTTTTTACTCGCTACTATTTATTGCAGGTTGAGGATTTAAAATCTGATACCAATTTTGACATCAGCATCGCTACAACTGGAATGTTTCTGGGAGCGAATCATTATTTGCCCTTGTTGATTTGGACAAAGGTGGCTTAACAAACAGGGTTAGCATCCTGCCAACTAATACTTTTTGACTTTATGAGCCGTAAGGGTCTTATAAAGGTATTTCTCCCTATGAGTCATGAGGATCTCATAGGTGTGTTTTCACCTTAGGAATCGTGTGGATTTCTAAGTGTGTTTTCTCTTGTAAGTCATAAAGATCTTACAAGAGTATTTTCTACTTGTAAGTCGAGAGGACTTACAAGTGGTTGTTCACCATATGAGGATATTTCTCGACATTGGTGGGACTTGGTGGGGAATATATTTATTTATTCCCATTGATTATATACAAGGGTCGATATTCAGTTGATAAAACTGCATATTTAATATGACATTTTTCCTACTATTTCTATATAATAAAAGGTGTTTATTATAATATATGATACCTATGAGGGTTTATCTGTAAAAATATTATTTTCATGTGTTTATATATTATAAATAACATTTTGTAGGAAAAAGTAAGCATATAATATCCATGTAACATTTGACCCATTTAAATATGCTTACCTTATTAATACCTTTGACCAATTCTTAATGGTTAAGTTAATATCTTAATAAAACAAACTCTACTAATATTGTTTGTTGAGTTATTGTGCAGAATTTTCAGGGCTGAAATCAAGGAAATCAAAGTTGGCAAATCAAATCTACCAAAGATATTCAAGAAACTAATTTTAGTAGAAATGTAGAAAAGATTTTCAAATTCTAAATACTCAAAAGATTACCAAGTGTTACAGATATGAAGCTATAAAAATTAGAGGCCATGATCTCACCAAAAAGGGGCGGATCCGCGGCCAAACCTATCCAATGGTCGTGGTTCCACCGCGGATTTGAAGAGTTGAGATATGGGATTGTGGTGGTTAGGATCCTAACAACTAGTTTCCATATTAGGAAACGAGGGTTCTGGCTCTGTGACTATAAATAAGGACCGAGAGCCTCTTGGAAAAATTATCAAGTCGACGAGATCACGAAATCCAAGACGGCTCACGCATCCAGGCTGATCATCAACAGTTCATCTACCTCCTTAGAAGAGATCGAGAAGCAACTAGTATTTGTAATCATTTTCTAAGGAATCAAAGTGTAATGAATATTGTTGATTAATAAAGGTAGCTTTCTTTTTCTTATTCTATTTCTTTGTAGTTTAATTATGCATTTTCTCTCCATCTCTTTTTCTCCCAACATGCGCGAGTAATTCTCCGCTTGTTAGGGTTCGTAAGATTAGGGTAGGCTAATGGATGATGAACATCCCTAAACTCTTTTTAAGTCCTATAAAGTTTATAAACTTTATCAAAAGAATCATTAACATCCTAATCGGGCACGCTAACAATTCATTGTTAGTCCCGACCGCGATTAGAGATTAGATTAATGATTGTTTTGGTAAAGGCTAGATATGAACGGAGTTCCGTGTCGAGATAAGGGTTAAGAGTGGGATTCCTTTTCCCTCCAGAAACCCTAATCTACATGCATCACCGTCGTTCTAGTTTTAAATCTATTAAAGGATAAAAAGAGTAATTTTTAATTAATCATCTATAACTACTAAATCCTAATGAACCCTACAAGCCTCTTCTTATATTAACTTACATCCATAAATAATCTAAATCTATATTTTGCATTAGTGCTTAACGTAGATCTAGAAACCATTCATCAACATTCTTTATCCCTCCTCTCTTTTTCAACACATCTAAAGTAAGAGTAAAAAATTCAACGTTTCCCTGAGGACGACCCGTACTCATCTCGGTCTAGCTACACGCGACACCGTTATTGATTGCGGTTATTCTACAAACACACTCTTTCGCAACAATCAAATGGCGCCGTTGCCGGGGATACGTGCGTAATTTTTTATTCTTACTATTTGTGTTGAATTCTTATACGATCTGTATCATAAATAAAACAAAACTGCAAATTGTATATTTAACGATTATTATGTGAATTTTGCGAGGGAATCTGGAGTCACAGACTTGAGGAAACAGGAGACAGATACATTCATTGAGATCCAAAGAAGTAGAGAAGGCCAAAGGAAAAATTCATCAATTGATCTCTCCCTCTTGCGGCGGAAGCGCGGCCAGTTAGGAGATCTAGGGCTTCAGTCTTCTCTAGTAAGATTCTAACCTCCTTCTCACTCCTCTGAAATCCAATAAAATATCTTTTCTGTAGGATTCTTTGCAAAATATCGCCGCTCAAAAATCTTTTTGCAAAGTTTTGTTTTGCGGTTTGTTTTTGCATAATTTAATACGGATTTTTAAGGGGCAAGACCAAAATCCAGATTAGGTGGGGATTTCATCACCCTTCCTAAGCCCCACAAATCACAAACCGAGCATCTGCATCAACCCTACATTAATTTAAAAAATATCTAGACCAGACTCTAAGGACTGTCACGCTCAATAAGGACAGAGGAAGGTCGTGGGTAATTTATCGCTTATCCGCATTACTTTTGTGGTGTCTAGGCAAGTGTGTCTAAGGCGAGTGGTTACTTAATTAGGACCACTACTTTCGTAGTGGGGAGCCTCCCACTCACCTGGCACTTACCTGGCTACAAGGGTAGTAAAGAGGCGGTAGAGGATTGATCCTACGGCTTGTCCTTCGGAAGTCTAGGAGCGGTCTAGAGACTGGACCTAGGTAACCATAGTTCTAGGGTTGTTTGTGCATTTTTGTGTGATTTGTCTAAATCCGTCATTTTTCAAAACAAACCAATTATTTTCTCCCCTTTTTACCCCTTCCCCCTTCTTCTCTTCTTATAATGGGTGACCTAAACAGAAGAACACTTGCCGAGCTTTGCTGTCTACAACCAGATATCTCTTGTTTTCGTAATCCCTTCGGTATACCGTCCGGCTCTTCCATGTCCTTAAGAGATCATATAGAACAAGCAGGAAGAAACAGTTGGCCACCTTAGTCTAGGTCTTATCAACCGTATCCTAATGCTACACCTATTTCAGTTGATACCCAGAGTGAGAAAGCCCCTAGACGAATGTCCATTGCTGAGCACATAGCCAGGGCTAGAGGCCAAAGTTTCAACCCGGACCAATATCAACCATCACCTCTACTTTCCAAAGAAGAGTTTGATAGCCAACCGACCAATCCATATCAATATTCTTCTTATCACAATGTTGACCCTACTCCCACCCAATTTTCGCAACCATTCTATTCCTATCAATCCAATCCAACTTTTCCACTTTCTCTAGACAGTTCTTCTAATCAGTCATTTGGGAGTTTTAATTATCCACAAGAATTTCAATCTTATACTGGAACCCCTTATCAACCCAAGACTAGTCTGGAGCAGACATTAGAAAAATTTCTGGAATTGTCGAACCAAATTAGGAAGGAAACAACAGAGTGGATACAAGCAAAGAATTTTAAACCTGCCCAAAAATTTTCAGTATATGATTCGGGCATAGAACAAGATGAGAATTTGGGCAGTGAGACAGAACTGTACATCCTTCCTAATCAAACCTCCCCATTCCAACTGAAATCCACAACTCCAGTTTCATAGATTCATCAAGTACACCAAATAGAATGTCTGATAAGTTGTGTGACTTTGTAGTGTTTGATTTACCGACTTTGAAGGGTCCATTTCAAGTGAAATCATACCCAACCCTTATGATCTCTACACCTCCACTCTTGAACCAAAACTGATTGAAAACCATACTTTTGATGAGGTGTTTGAGAATTCTAACCTTCACTTGAATGAGGTGATTGACGCTAGGGATATATTGATTGATGAACCCGAAATTTTGGATGATTTTGTCCCACCAATTCATCAGATCCTTTCACTTTCTTGTGGTCATCATCTTGAGCCTTTAATTCTTCCCGAACCCTAAATACATCTTGAAGTTGATGATAAAGGTATACCCGAGAAATACAGCCTCCATCTTCCACATCTGGTACAGCAACACTCGACACACCAATTTGTTTACCCATTTCACCTTCTACTTTCTCCGGTTCTTCTTCTGTTCTTATAGTTTCAGTGAGTTTTGATGAATCACAATCCGTTAATTCAAGTTCAGTAATACCAGAAATTCAACTTGATTTGGATATTTTTGAAAATGAGGTAGATGGGTTTTTCGAGTCCTCTACCTCCATGATTTTTGATGAATCAAGTAGGATAAATTCTGGCACAAAACTCTTTGACAGCAAAATGTTCAACCACACTATTGATAAAAGTTTTGAAGAACTTTTTGCTGACGAACTTGAATTTTTAAACAATACGGATTTTGTGATTGATCAATCTCCACCTATAGAGGTTGAACCGTCACCATTCCTTCTTCCTAATCATTCACATTCATCCTTATTCTTTCTTTTCTCTAATTTCAAACCCTTTCCAGACCACCTCTTATCCCTTCCCCATTTTTTCTTGACTCGATACAACACATTCTTCCACCAACCTATACGCTATACTGATAAAATCTTTGAATGGTTGGTGTTAACTTTTGGTCTTTGTAAAGTCTTACTTTGACCGAATGACTCACCCCCTCTTAAAATGCTTCATATTGTCTAACACATGTTTAAGGGGGGTATATTTTTGGCTCTTGAACATAACTTTTGTCCTCAAATTTGTGAGCCAAAAATAAGTTTGGGGGAGGATTTTCACTTTCATATATTCTTGCCCCCACTAATAATGTCCTCCCAAGCTTACAGGTTTTTGTGATCCAGCAGATAGCAACAGTGAGGACACTGTTGAAAACAGGTTTGGGGGAAGTTTGTGCTTATTTACACATCAATTTGCATCATATTTTGCATAAGCACAACATTTTCAAAAAAAAAAATATTTTAATTTTTTTTCTTTTATAACAAAAGAGTTGAAAGTGAAAAATTACATCCAAAAGATAGGAATAGTTTAAGAAAACCAAGAAAACTAGAAGTTTTCTTAAATGAACTAGTAATAAGTAGTTATGAGCTGTTGTCCCAAGGGTTAGTAAGATGAAGGAAGTCACTAATCTAAGGATAAAAATAGGTCTGAAAAATAATTTCTATTCTGGAAGCCAAACATTTGAATGTTGATACCCTACTATATGCACTTACACACGTCTTGAAACTCGGGATAGTAGAGGATACCTTGAAATGCTCTTGTCTAAAAGCCAAAGTATGAAGGAAATAAAAAATGAAGAAAATATAAACATGGTGAAAAGAAAAATGAACACTGGTTTTGTTATTACCAAGGCAGCAATAAAAAAATATAGCAAGGGTGCTTCATCACCTAGTGCCTTAGACCAACTGGTTTGGGAGTCACTGCTAAGCCTTAGGTGGTGCAAGACGAGGAAAATACTATCACCTAATCAGCAAGCACATAAGTAATCGGTCGGTTAGTACCTCAAGAAGTATTAACGATCGCATGAAAATGTGTGAGTAAATCTAAATATTCATCAAATTAAAAAGTACTGAGGTAGATGGACAAGAGTATGATAGCTTGAATTGAATTCTCCGAGTGTAGGGATGTTCTTTACACACACGTAGGGTTATATGATCAATGTTTGGATGAAAGGTAGGAATGAAGAATAAGACGATGTTTTATTGAGGGATGATGTGATTTCTAATATCTTTTCATGACTATTAAGATAGGGCTCATGACAACTGAAAAGCTAGTATTAGTTGGAAACTCTTATTTTCAAAGTCTTTCTTTTATGGTTCTTATCTTTATATGTAACTTTCACCATCTCTCTTTTATTATAGGATTTTGTGGGTGTAATCCGCTGAAAACCCTCAGGAGACAACACTCCTCCTACTAGGGACACCTAGAGCTTTAACGGCTTGTTGCACGTGCTCAGTGCAATCGTGTTTGCCTACGAAAGTGTGCTTAGTTTTCTCCTTTCTTTTTTCTCCTTCTCTTGAATAAACTAGTTTGCTCGGGACGATCAAAGATAAGTTTGGGGGTATTTGTTCAGTTGATAAAACTGCATATTTAATATGACATTTTTCCTACTATTTCTATATAATAAAAGGTGTTGATTATAATATATGATACATATGAGGGTTTATCTGTAAAAATACTATTTTCATGTGTTTATATATTATAAATAACATTTTGTAGGAAAAAGTAAGCATATAATATCCATGTAACATTTGGCCCATTTAAATATGCTTACCTTATTAATACCTTTGACCAATTCTTAATGGTTAAGTTAATATCTCAATAAAACAAACTCTACTAATATTGTTTGTTGAGTTATTGTGCAGAATTTTCAGGGCTGAAATCAAGGAAATCAAAGTTGGCAAATCAAATCTACCAAAGATATTCAAGAAACTAATTTTAGTAGAAATGTAGAAAAGATTTTCAAATTCTAAATACTCAAAAGATTACCAAGTGTTACAGATATGAAGCTACAAAAATTAGAGGCCATGATCTCACCAAAAAGGGGCGGATCCGCGGCCAAACCTATCCAATGGCCATGGTTCCACCGCGGATTTGAAGAGTTGAGATATGGGATTGTGGTGGTTAGGATCCTAACAACTAGTTTCCATATTAGGAAACGAGGGTTCTGGCTCTATGACTATAAATAAGGACCGAGAGCCTCTTGGAAAAATTATCAAGTCGACGAGATCACGAAGTCCAAGACGGCTCACGCATCCAGGCTGATCATCAACAGTTCATCTACCTCCTTAGAAGAGATCGAGAAGCAACTAGTATTTGTAATCATTTTCTAAGGAATCAAAGTGTAATGAATATTGTTGATTAATAAAGGTAGCTTTCTTTTTATTATTCTATTTCTTTGTAGTTTAATTATGCATTTTCTCTCCATCTCTTTTTCTCCCAACATGCGCGAGTAATTCTCCGCTTGTTAGGGTTCGTAGGATTAGGGTAGGCTAATGGATGATGAACATCCCTAAACTCTTTTTAAGTCCTATAAAGTTTATAAACTTTATCAAAAGAATCATTAACATCCTAATCGGGCGCGCTAACAATTCATTGTTAGTCCCGACCGTGATTAGAGATTAGATTAATGATTGTTTTGGTAAAGGCTAGATATGAACGGAGTTCCGTGTCAAGATAAGGGTTAAGAGTTGGATTCCTTTTCCCTCCAGAAACCCTAATCTACATGCATCACCGTCGTTCTAGTTTTAAATCTATTAAAGGATAAAAAGAGTAATTTTTAATTAATCATCCATAACTACTAAATCCTAATGAACCCTACAAGTCCCTTCTTATATTAACTTACATCCATAAATAATCTAGATCTATATTTTGTATTAGTGCTTAACGTAGATCTAGAAACCATTCATCAACATTCTTTATCCCTCCTCTCTTTTTCAACACATCTAAAGTAAGAGTAAAAGATTCAACGTTTCCCTAAGGACGACCCGTACTCATCTCGGTTTAGCTATACGCGACACCGTTATTGATTGCGGTTATTCTACAAACACACTTTTTCCTACCAATCAGTCGATATTAGACTACTTGTAGGGTATAAATTTATGAGGTTATGATGGCTTAAGAATAGGTTTAGATCCCTGTAACTTAATACTTTTGAATTCTATAAGCCGTGAGGGTCTTATAGAGGATATATTCTCTTTATGCGTCGTAAGGATCTCGTAAGTGCATTTTATCCTTAGAAATCGTGTAGGTTTCTAAGTGTGTTGCTCCTTTGTGAGTCATAAGGATCTCACACAGGTGTTTTCTCCATGCAAAGCCGTGAGGACTTTGCAAGTCTATATTTTCCTTTCTTTTAACGAGTTCGCACCCTTTCAAGTTTTCACTAGTTCGCTGATAGTCCTGCTGTTTTTATTCACAGCACCCTTTTGGGTTTTCATCCGTGCCCATTTCTATTGTGGACGTACCGTTTTTTAGACGGCCTATAATGTAATGCACCATTAGCTGTAGGCCCCGATATTTTTGAAAGATCGCATCATGTAGGACGTGGGAGATGTATGAATTGTTTATGCCCGTAGATTGTATACGGTGATTAATATGTGGATCCACCGTAGGGTTAAATGTGTTAGTTTAGGGCCATGACGGTCCATTATGTAGGGTTCCTAGGCACTCTAATGAGGTCTCACAAGGCATCAACCATGCCAATTTCAAATTTTACGGGTGCCGAGAAACCCTAATACGGATCGTTAACTAGAATTTTAGGCGAACAAGCAACTAGTTAACTACTTAACTAAAAGAACGGAAATACAACCTTTGTAGATCCGGTGCTCCACCTCCAAAGCTCCGCGATGAAGTCTCCTCGCTGTCCAAATTAAATCCCGGGCTCTAGCGTCGGCTTCATCGGAGAAATGGACGGGCTAGGTCGTCGACTACGATGCCGAAGATGATCTACGTCGAGGCAACACTAGATCAAGCTCCCACTTCACCAAGTCATAAAACTTGTGAAGAAAACACCCTATACTACTTGGCAAGAGGTAGAGGATGAAGAAATAGGAGGTGGGTTCACTTTAGAATTTGATTTCTCACTCATTTTCACTAGTTGCCATTGATGGTAGCTAGCCTTTTCTTCTTGAAGAAGAAGAAGAAGATGAAGATAATGATATGATAAGAATAATAAAATAGAAAAGAAAATCAATTCTTATCATATACAAACCATGGTTTAGTGTAGAGATTTAACTCAGGTTAGATGGAGTGGTTAGGGTTAAGCATGAGACAAAATGGTCACTTAGTCAAAGCTTCATGAACCTTCAATATCAAACAAAGAAAGCCACCGTTTTCTCTTTATCATTTTCTTTTGTCAAAATGAACAAAAGAAATAAATAAATGAATAAGTAAATAAACCAAAACCCTAACCACTCATATAACCATGGTTTAATCTTTACACAAACTCAAGTAAGCATGTATCATCAAACATGATACAATTAAGCGCACAAAAGTATATCACATATACAACTTGTGAACTTTAAGTGAGAAAAACCATTTAAAGTGAACCAATACTAGTTAATGCAAAGTAATATATCAAATATATAATTATGCATTAAATCATTAAATCAACACTTGATTTAACGATCCGGTCATGTCGCACACAACCGACTAGTATACAATGTATCGATATATCGAATCAATCCTTGATTCGATAACTAGGTTATATCGCATACAACCATTCGACACATTCATCGCGAGAATGAAATACGGTATCACATACACGCATTATTCTCGGTCCCGCACATATCTCATATGCGCTCCTATTTCGTTTCGCTTGAGCCAGGAAACCTCTGTGTAGGACTCTAAAGACTCGTCAATACGCCGGCAGCAGATGATGATCATATCAAGCACCCACAAGCCGCAAGCGGTCTGCTAAATGTAACGGCCACCCGGGTATTGAGCGATCAGAAGATCGACGAGCAAGTCCGCTCACACTCCTGTGAATCCAACCAGTAACACTTACCGTACAGTCCGGTCTGTTCGTCTGATATGTCGCATATCTCGCCTAGGGGTGGTAAACGTCAGACCCCAATAGCTCGATAAGTCGTGTCGATATGAGGTCTATAACAATTCGAGAAACTACTGGTAACACTTACCAGTAAATCTCAGCAACCCTGGCCAGGGATTTCCGGTTATAGCCAATCGAACACAGTGCAACATCAACTCTCTATACCGGGAGAGACGAATCCCCTCCTATCGCTCATTGCCTCCATGTGATTCGGGACTGTACCCAAAAACCACCGTTTTGCATGCCCTCCTGGACGTGGTAAGATGGAAATCAAAGCACAGTGGAAACCACACAAGACTCTATGACGATCTCGGGTCAACAGACTACTCTGTACCAGTGTCACCAGAGAACTGCCATCTGACGTAAGGTATAATACCATCTGGGAGTTCTCGGCGAGTCCGTCCAGTGTACCCAGTCTCCACTGAGCACCCGTATATCATCTCTGATGTCAAACACCAATGGATATGGGATCATCCATCGCCCATCTGTATGGGTCGAGAAGGTATACGCTAGTCTACTCTGGTATATCGATGCCCCGTCTCGATACACCTACGACTAGGGACCTTGAAGGATGTACTTATAGACTACCATGTCCCCACTAGTATGATCCGCATCATAGTCCAGGTAGTCAAGTACACATCCTAAGGGCTTTACCAACATGTAACAGAGAGACAATCAGTGTACACGTTAAGGTAAAGTGTAACCAGATAGCATACTATCATGTCGAGCGAGAAAGTCCTCCCTATATATGTCCAAGCATCCACTACAATATACATCCTATGTATAGTAATGGCCTCTAGGGCATACATATAACTAACACATTATCGTCGTATTTTGGGGAGAGTACTTAGTTTAAGGACGTTTCGGTCCAAAACCTGTTTAAGGACGTAGTGGTCCAAAGCCAGTTTAAAGACGTACTGGTCCATCATTCCCGTATTTAGGACTAATTTTAGTTTAAGGACATCTCGGTCCAACATTCTCATGTTTGGGGGGAACGCGCTAGTTTAGGGACGTCTCGGTCCATTATCGCCGTGTTTGGGGCGACAGGGTTTTTTTTGTACTAGTTTCAGAGTTCTGACTCAGGAAGATAGTGAGCGGACACAAGCGTCATCATCTATCGTTGACCTAAGTCATGACTCTTCAAGCGTAGTACTTTTTGAGGAATCGGCTATTTATTGGCTGGAATGGCCTTTTGCCATGCACATCCATGAGCAGGTAGGCTCTACCTTAGTATACTTTTTCTATGATGTATGGGCATTCATAATTTGGCTCGAACTTTCCCCATTTTGTATGATTGGGAATCATCGGTCTTTTGACAACCAGCACGAGTTCGCCTTGGTGGAATGTTCTCGGCCTGGTCAGTCTTTCATATGACCGGGTCATCCTTACCTTATAAACTTCCAGATTTTACTGTGCTATAAAGCGGGTTTCGGGGAGGGCGTCGAGCCTAAGATGAGTATTTTATTCATCTGTCAGTTCGTATTGAACTGCTACTCATAAAGAGGGGAATTCTATCTCCAATGGGAGCACCGCTTCAGTGCCAGACACCAATGCGAATGGTGTTGTATTTGTATTCGTCTTGAACGTTGTTCGGTACGCCTAAAGAGCTTCATGCAACCTTTCGTGCCAGTCCTTTTTGTTTCTGAACATCGTCTTTTTTATAATCTTGGTCAAGATCTCGTTGAAGACTTCAGCTAGATCGTTGGCATGAAAATTATAGACTGAAGAGTATCTCCAGTTTATTTTATACTGCTGTGTGAAGCGACTTATTTTGTGGCTTCTATAAGCTGGCCCATTATCTAAGATTATCCATCGTGGAGTCCCGAAACGGTATATGTCATGGGTCTTGTAGAAA
This sequence comes from Agapanthus africanus, assembly GCA_030015575.1. NCBI lineage: Eukaryota > Viridiplantae > Streptophyta > Magnoliopsida > Asparagales > Amaryllidaceae > Agapanthus > Agapanthus africanus. Next base: position 614,618,879 of record CM057337.1, read on the forward strand.
TAGAGGATATTCTCCGTCTTCACCTCCCTTAGCGGTACTGCTTCTGCCCACTTAGAGAAGTAGTCGGTTGTTTCCAATATAAACCGGTTTCCTTTAGATGATGCCGGTTCAATATGGACGATTATATCCATTCCCCACATCTCGAACGGCCAGCTGGCCACTGTCGGGTGTAGCTGATTTGGATGCTGATGTATGAAGTCCCCGTAAATTTGACACGAGTGACACTATTTTGCATATTCGAGGCAGTCCTGAATTATCGTGGGCCAGTAATAGCCCATTCTTTTTATCTTCAGTTTCTTTAGCCCAGCTTGATGAGAACCGTAGAGTCCGTCGGGTACTTCTTGGACGACTTTCTTTGCTTCCTTCAGCCCCAGGTATCTTAGCCATAGGTAGTCGAATGATCTCTTATATAAAGTATCATTGACGAAGGCAAATGACAAAGCTCGTTTCATGAGATGATGTCTAGATGATGTAAGTCTACGGTAGCGCCCCGGCCGTCTAACAGACGCCAAATGCGGAAAAAAAACTTTTAACTGGCGCTATCGTATACTATAACCCGGATCTGCCATTAATGCTAAATTAACAAACTGTAAAGAGGGTAGAAGGGTTATACCGAACGATCCGAGTCCTTCGTTCTTTAACCATCATCCCACGCTTCGTTGCAGCTGCTCCGATCGCGTCGATCTCCGATCTGCTCGTCCAGGTGGCACCACGTCAACGATTCTTTAAATGGGCTCCCGCCTCTGACTCGAGGCAACTCGATCGTCAAGTTTGCTAAAAGAGACGACCAAGATTGATGTAGAGAATGAGTAGAACACTTTGTCTCGCTTCGTTCAAAGCCATGGACGAATGGTTAATGAAGTTGCCAATTAAGTCGGGTGATGGAATGAAATGAGCTATGAAATTTCCATACACCCCAAAACTATCATAATCTTTTTTCCAAATGAATCATTCAAGTGTGTGAGAGAGAAGGGAGGGGCCGGCCATCATATAGAGGTGGGGGGGTGAGTGTAGGAGAGGGGAAGGTAACCACAAGAATGAAGCTTATCATAACACATAGTATGAACACCATTTAAAGCAAAGGATGAATCACTTAACCTAGTCACCTTGCATTAATTGAATCATTAAATGCAACCATGAGTCATTAAACACCTCACCACTTCTAGAACCTTCTAGAAGCATCCACACTCATCTCAAGAAAAGATAAATCCGTATTTAACCAAATGTCGAATACGGCTGATAGAAAACTGGAAACTGGAAACTGGCAATTTCCAAAAGTGATCCCGAAACGAATTTCAGGATAACCCCGTAACAGTATAAACATACCCGCATTTGTATTATGACCGAACATAAATGCAACTGAGACAAAGATATTATATCTACTCAATATAATACTCGGATCCGGCTTAAACCAAAGCCCACCAGTATTATCTGCCCGAAATATGACACGTGTGTAAACGCACGTGCATTTTTCGAACCCTGCCATAAAACCATACGGCCTCTACAACGTTTCGCCCGAACTTGGGAAACTGTCTGAGGGGGACTCTAATGACTCGTCAGTACCCTGGCAGTGGGTTTAACCACAAGCCGTCAGTGGCACTAGCTGTGCGTAACGGCTGCCCATAGACTGACCTCAAGGGAGGCCGATGAGCGAACTCATCCGGAAACCCTACTGAGCCTAACAGTGACAATGTATATACAGTCTAGTCCGTTCGTCTATGAGTATCGCATATCTGCCTAGGGGGCTAGTAACGTCAGACCCCCAATAGCAGTATAAGTCGTGTCGGAGTGAAGCCTAATAACACCCTGAGATACTACTGGAGTACCTACCAGTAAATCTCCTGCCACGGCCGTGGGCTTTGTGTAATGGCTCTCCTAGACACAGCACGATCTCACCTCCAATACCGGGAGAGACGAATCCCCTGCCGATCCGCTCACGTGCCTCCATGTGGCTTGGGACTGTACCCAAAAACTACCTGTTTGCACGACTCCTTTGAGCCGTGGTAGGGTAGAAATCAAAGCACAGTGGGAACTCACACGAGACAAATGACGACCTCAGGTCGATGAACTAACCTGTACACATGACACCAGGGAACTGCTATCTGACGATATGTATAATACCAACTAGCAGATTCCCAGCGAGTCCTGTCCGGTGTACTCATAACCCAATGAGCACCTGTATACATCTTAGGTGATCCAACTGACACCAGTGGCTTGTGAGACCGGCCACCGCCCCTCGTCGGGGTCTCGACTGTATACACTAGTCTACTCCGGAGTATCGATGCCCTGTTTCGAAACTCCCACAACTAGGGACCACAATTAAGGATATGCTTATAAACCACCCAACTCTCACGTATATGATCGCCATCATACTGTTGGTAGTAAAGCAAGATCCTAAGGGCTCTATCAAAGTGTAACAGTGATCAGTCACCTGAATCTGTACACGACTGATAAAGGCAAACCAGATAGCATACTATTATCTTGAGTAAGATTGTCCTACCGGTATAGGTCCTCCGCAATCATTGCAATCACGTACCTGGGATCCAATAATTGACTCTGAGGGCACTATATCCAACAGACGACACATTGTCGGACGTTCTTCAGGACTTGAAGTAGTCTATGAAGACTTACCTCCAGTCCTTGACCTTTTCTTCATCCTCTATTTGAAGGTCTACTTGTTCGGTCGTTTCTTTTCATTCGGATGGCTTTATAAGGTCTTCCGAAGATATATCTGTTAGCGCGAGAACCCTGCGGCTTTGCACAATGATCCTTACGTCATCGAGGTCTTCGTCAGATAATTCCTTAGCCAATTTGGCCAATGCATCCACTTTGCTATTTTCCGCTCGCGGCATGCTTTCCAGGGTATAGGAAGAGATTTGTGTTAGCAGTTGTTGTACTCTTTCATCATACTTTATCAACTCTGGCTTGCATGTTTGATAATCACCGTTTACTTGACTAACGATTAGTTCGGAGTCTCCATATATGAGGAGGTTCTTAATCCCCATGTCGACAGCGATCTCAAGACCGACTATCAAAACTTCATATTCCGCTTCATTGTTAGTTCTTGGCTCCGTTAAGGAGACGGCGAAATGCAATATTCCTCCTTGCGGGGTTATGAAGATAAGACCCACCCCGGCTTTGATTATGGGAGTATTTTGCTTTCGCCTCTTCATGGAAGATACTCCATCAAAGTAAAGTTCCCATTGGGAATCATTTTCTTCTTTCTCTTCTTCGATTGCATCAAACGCGTGTTCATCCGGCAACTTACGTTTTAGGGAAGAGTCGGCTGGTATCGGATGTTCCGCAAGAAAGTCGGCGATGGTTTATCCTTTCACTATTTTGAGAGGTCGATACGTTATCAAGAACTCCATCAGAAGGATGGCCTATTTGGCAAGTCTTCCTGTTAGTATGGCCTTTGACATCAGATACTTAAGAGGATCCACTTTTGATATGAGGTGGACCTCATGTACCAAGACATAATGTCTGAGTTTCGTTATTGCGAAGATCAGCGCCAGGCAATACTTTTCGATGGGGGAACAGTTGCTTTCTGCCCCTAAGAGAACTCTACTTAGGTAGTATAGAGCTCTCTCCTTTCCTTGATTGTTCTCTTATGCCCACAACGCACCTAGAGAACCCTTAAGGGCCGTTGTACATAGGATAAGGGGGTTTCCCTTAACCGGAGCAGCTAATACCAGCGGATTTTGCAGGTATTGTTTGATTTCGTCTAGTGCATTATGACACTTCTGATCCCAGACGAATAGGGCCCCTTTCTTCATAAGATGACTATAGGGATGACATTTTCCGGAGAGGTTGGTTATGAACCGCCGGATATACTTGAGCTTTCCTTGGAGAGACTGCAGTTGTTTGAGGGTTCTTGACGAAGGCATTTCCATAATCACCTTGATTTTTGAGGGATCGATTTTGATGCCTCGGTGTCGAATGATGAATCCCAGGAATTTGCCTGAGAAGACTCCAAACGCGCATTTTAGAGTGTTCATCTTTAGATTATACTTCCGAAAATGTTGGAACACTATTTTTAAATGTTCCCAATGTTCCTCATGAGATTTTCTCTTCACCACAAGGCCGTCGATGTAGCATTCGATGATCTCATGTATGAGGTCATCGAAGATCTTTTTCATGGCCCTTTGGTAGGTAGCACCAGCATTTCTCAAGCCGAAGAGCATCACCTTATAGCAAAATATGCCTAACGGGATTCGGAAGGTGGTATGCTTCTAATCCTCAGGATCCATTTTTATCTGGTTGTATCCTGAAGATCCATCCATGAAGGAGAAGATCTCGTGGGTGGACGTGTTATCGATCATCAGCTCGGTAACGGGTATTGGGAAGTCATCTTTCAGGCATGCTTTATTGAGGTCCCGAAAGTCTACGCAGATGCGAACTGTCCCATTTTCTTCATCGCCGGAATGATATTAGCGATCCAGTCGAGATATTGAACCTCTTGGATGAAGTCAGAGTCGATTAGTTTCTTGACTTCAATATTGATACTCATCTCAAGTTCGAGTCGCATCCTTCTCGGTGCCTGTTTGATTGGCTCTATGTCTGGCGATATGGCCAGTTTATATACTGCTACTTCTAGATCTAGACTCGGCATTTCGGAGTAGTTCCATGTGAAGAAGTCTTTGTACTTTAAGCACGTCTTTGAGTGTGGCTACTTGTTTTTCCGATAGTAGCTCACTGACGAACGTCGGCCTCGGATCGCTCTCCGTCCCTAAATCAATTTTTCTTAGGTTTTCCGCCATGGTGTGTATCCTGTCCTCCAGCTATCTTGGTGCTGGTGGAAATTCTGATATCTCCTCATCATCTTCTTCATTTGTGAAGCATTCGAAGAGGTCAATCATATTCTCGTGCCTTCCCTCCATTGAGAGAGTTATCATACGACAGATACGAGCCCACTTCCATTTTCATGGTTGAGCTGGTCCTATCCTGACGGTATAGGTCCTCTTTGGCTTGAGCTTTTGCGGCGGACTTATCTTCCAGCTGTCGGATAAAGTAAACCTGCCTTGTTGATACTGGTCCTCTATCCAGTCCTTGAATATGAAGCAGGCTTCAAGGAGGTGACTTACTGCTCGATGATAGGAGCAATAATCCGGGTGATGGACCTCGTTTATTTGTTCGAGGTGTCGGGACTCTAGAAGCTGTAAGTCTACGGTAGCGCCCCAGCCGTCTTTCCGAGGCCCAAATGCGGAAACGAAACTTTTTCTTTTACGTTAAAACCGGCGCAACCGCATGCTAAAACCCTGGATCGAACTATTAACCTAATGCTAGCTTACAAGAGAAGGGATAGAATGTTATACCGAGTGATCCGTGTCCTTCGGTCTTCGGCCACCATTCCGATCTCCACGCGGCAACTCCGGTCTTCGTCTTCTCGTCGGAAAGGGCACCACATCGAGAAGTCTTTTTACGGGCTCCCGCTTCGTCCGAAGCAACTCGGGCACGAAGTGTGCTAGCCGACGTGTCCAAGGTGAAGTAGAGAATATTGTGATCACTTTGTATCTTGCATCCATGGCTTTGGATGGAGGTTAAAGTGTTGCTATTGATGGAAGCAATGAGCTAGAGGAAGAAGAAGAAGAACAAGAGCTTTTCTTTTTCTTTTCTTTTCTTTTGTTGGAACGAGAGTGAGAGAGTGAGATGGTGAAATTACAAGACCAAATAAAATAACCATGGCAGCCCCCCCTCTCTCTCCATCTCATTTCAACACATTAAACAATTCATTAATGTGACATATTTGCAAGAAAAGAGACCATGACTCATGATACAAGTCCATGTCACATTAACGCATTGTCATGATGAAAATATAGCTCATTATTTCCTTAAGAAAACATTAATCCAAATGTTTGCCATAACAAAAAGATCCGGCAACATCTAAAGTAAACTCGTGACGGATCACACGGATACCCCTCACCTATATATACATACCTACATCCGCATCCCGACTGAATGCGAATGCGATGAGACTAAAGTAATCCAACAAATCTAATACTAGGATCCGGCTTAAACCAAAACCCACTAGTATGATCCGCCCGATCATGATCCGTGCAATACCGCACGTATATGATCGAACCCTGCCATATATCATACGGCCTCTACAACGTTTCGCCCGAAACATGAGAAACTGTCTGTGGGGGACTCTAAAGACTCGTCAATACTTTGGCTGTGGAATTAACAACTAGCACGTCAGTGGTACTAGCTGTACGTAACGGGCCACCAGGTATTGACCAAAAGGGAGGTCGATGAGCGAACTCATCCTGACACCCTACTGAGCCTATCAGTGACAATATCCATACAATCCGGTCCGTTCGCCTATGAGTATCGCATGGCGGGCCTAGGGGGTTGGTAAAAATCAGACCCCCAAAATCGGTACAAGTCGTATCGGAGTGTAGCCCAGAACACCCTAAGATACTACTGGAATACCTACCAGTAAATCTCCTGCCTCGGCCGAGGGCTTTGTGTAATGGCTCTCCTAGACACAGTGCGATCTCACCCCCAATACCGAGAGAGACGAACCCCTACAGATCCGCTCACTGCCTCCATGTGGCTCGGGACTGTACCCAACTAAAACCTGTTTGCACGACTCCTTTGAGCCATGGTAGGGTAGTAATCAAAGCATAGTGGGAACTCATACGAGACAAATGACGATCTCAGGTCGATGAACTAACCTGTATACATGTCACCAGGGAACTGCTATTTGACGTCTGGTATAATCTCAACTAGCATGTTCCCGGCGAGTCCTGTCCGGTGTACTCATAACCCAATGAGCATCTGTATACATCTTAGGTGAACCAACTGACACCAGTGGATTATGAGACCGGCCACCGCCCCTCGACAGGGTCTCGACTGTATACACTAGTCTACTCTGGAGTATCGATGCCCTTTCTCGAAACTCCCTCGACTAGGGACCTTTTAAGGATGTGCTTATAGACCCCAGCTCCCACGTATATGATCGCCATCATACTGCTGGCCGTCAAGCAAGAATCCTAAGGGCTCTATCAACGTGTAATAGCGATCAGTAATATCACCTAAAGCAGTACACGATGATAAAGATAAACCAGATAGCATACTATCATCTTGAGTAAGACTGTCCTACCGGCATAGGTCCTCCCTCAATCATTGCAATCACGTGTCTGTGATCCAATAATTGACTCTGAGGGCACTATATCCAACAATCTCCCACTTGCACTCAAGGCTAATTATTGCGATGTCGCATACTCACAGCCCGTGTGATACCGAACACCAAACTCCTCTACTAATCAGTCTCACAAAGCTCGTTTGCGAAACTATTGCGTTCGAGGAATAGCCTCAGTGAGTGGATCCGCTCTGATGTTTCTTTCTATGTCTCTCTTTATCCAAAGTTCGCAGAGAAAGCCATCTCCCGAAATGATCAATACCTGTCTTAGAATATGTCTGGATATCTGATGGGACCAGTTCATAAATGAACTCCAAATCCAAACTTCTTAGACTGTATCGTCAACTGAAACCAATCAGTATCCTGCGCCATGCCTCCCTCAGTATCCGCTTGGACCACCTGTCCAAAATACTGCCCCTCTTCAGAGGGAAAACTATAACTCTGACAGTCACTCTGTCATCTAGGTCTCCTTGGAAGCCAGGAATGATAACTGTCTCCTTAAAAAGGCCGTCGTTATCATATCCCTAGAACATCCACTTATGTTCTAAAACTTCTTCCGATCGTTTCTCCAGGATTGGATTAATATCAACTTATTGCATCTAGTGCAAAAACATATGGTGTGGTACTTGACATCTCATGATTGACTCAATTGCCTAAGCAAGTGATCTGCCAATCATGCACATCCCTCTTCCCTTTAGTCTGTAAGACACCTTTAGAGAGGGTGACTCCATCACCTGCAGGTACACTACCGTGCCAGGAGTCATCCATTCTAAAACACTTTTAGAATGTTGTCTAAGTACCCAGATTGGGAAACTACCCAAATCTAGATCTGAAACCATAAATCTAGTAACCAGAATGTCTGATATAATATCCAATTCCTATGCGGAGAAACCACTGTGTGACAACCAAAGTATAACCGATCGTAGAACATCACTTCCTACTCTGTGTATGTCATCCAAATACCAGGACATTACACCCTACTACCTTCTTAACAGATCCATCCCCTATTCTGATGAAGTCAAAGCTATGACTGTCACATCAGAAATAGATGATCTATCTCCGCTATATCTGCTTTAGTCTATAAATAGACATAAGCCACTTGTCCACTATACTTCCGCTGCTCCCACTGACTACGACAACCCTCTGGCAGAATAATATACACGTACACTTCTAAAGCTAGTTTAGAACGACGCTATACTCATCCTCCTGCCGGGTCTCATAGCCTGGAACAACAGTAGTGTCAAGTCCCCACTTAGCTTCCGCTGCTCCCACTGACCATGACAACCCTCTGGCAGAGTCATATAGACGTACACTTCTAAAGCTAGTTTAGAATGACGCTATACTCATCCTCCTGCCGGGTCTCACAGTTTGGAACAACAGCAATGGCAAGTCTGGGTAAACAAGAACCTCCCTGTCACCGTCTTTGAGCATACCGGAGTACCTCTCGGGTTCCTGAGGTTACCCACCATGTCTGCGGAGTGGCACATGGAATGTCAAATCAGATTGAATCTTTAGGCTCTTATCAAATTTTCAGTAATCGTTTGCGGTTCTGGAATCACTTCCAGTTTTACCATACTCCCTCTACTGTTTTCTGAAAAAATCCAATTTTATTAAAACTGTGGAGAGTCAAGAACAATATCACTATTGATCTTCCAGATGGTAGAAAGTCAACCCTTTTCATAGCCCGGGTCAACCCACAGACAGCCATTACAGAGACGTGCCGTGAGTTATCCAGATTTTGGTTTTAAGCATAAGCCGGACAACTCCCCGTACTTTAACATCGTTAAGATATGAACTGTTCTACATCTAATATAGAAACAGAGGCACTGATTTAATTGGAACTATATTCAAATCATGCAACTATCTCCAGTGCATGTTAACTAAATGGAAGGAGGCCGATCAGCGTTACTCAACTTAGGAATGCATCCAGATATGAGCAATCTGAAAGGGAAACAAGTTTCTCAAAACCATTGCCATCAACTGAATACCATACATAAGTATCTATATCTTCGATCACCTTGAAGAATCCCGATACTTGCAACACCTCGTTCTATAATTTATTCATATACGTATAACTTCTCAAAACTTGGACCTTGCATTTCTACGAAACACATGTCTAAAAACTAGAGAAGTCACATGTAAACAGAATATAGTACGAGTACCAACCCCTCTGTCCTGATGGACACTGGACAACATACAATACTCTGTATAAGTCCGCTGAGTCTAATAACTCAATCCCTGTGTGTCGTAGGTTGAAAACTGTACTATGGTTATGAAGAGTTACACCGCTGTTTAATGCTCCTTACCTAACCATCAACTGATATAAGTAAATGTCACCGACATAATTTCAAAAGGTTATATCTCACTCTATAAAAATAGACATACAGATATATCAATTTGAAATTGTTCATAACAACGGATATTCAAAACCAAATATTCGCCGTCCGGCAAATAGCCCAGGCGATTTCCTCAAATATCACCAATTGCAACGAATTCCGATACAATGAGGATGATCACCTAATTCCCAATAAGTTACTCCCACTCATCATCTGTAAAACCATACAGATGTGAGAATCATATCTGGTAAATACATACCCTGGAGCAAGTGTCTAATTGGGAAATCAGTTTTCTTTTAACAGTAAACAGTGAAACTGAAACATGTAAATGTTTCGAAGAGGTATCCGGGTATTCCTAGTAATACCTCTTCCATTATCAGATTCACAACTGTAACCGTATATTTCTTTGCCATCTCCAAATCCCTTTATATGTCTTTAGTCATTACCTTCTGTACACCCTATTAGGCTAAATGGTTTTCTTCCTTCCCTACCGTTCGGCACCAGCCTATGGTTTGGAAGAAGACTATCCAATAAGCATAATGGGTGTATTGTCCTAATCCTAGGAGCACTCGCAACACGAGAGAAGGTAAAGATAAAAGACACATGAATAAACCTTATTCCTATTTCTCCTGAACCAGAATCCATCCCCGAACTGGAACGAGTTCCTTTCGAGTTCGTATATAACCATACGATGGAGTATCCAAATAACTGTGGATCTTCGTAGTGATACGGAGTGCGCTGGAGAAATACAAAGGTGAAGTGGGAGTGGTAAAGAAACACTTGGTTTGGTCGTGAATAGCAGTCGCAATTTACTTTGCCCTCCTTCTAATCCCTTTATTTGTCTTAACCTATTACCTTCTGTACACCATCGTTAGACTAATTGGTTTTCCTCATTCCCTACCGTTCGGCACCTGCCTATGGTTTGGAAGAAGACTATCCAATAAGCGTAATAGGTGTACTGTCCTAATCCAAGGAGCACTCGCAACCTGAGAGAAGGTAAAAGGAAAAGACAACTGAATAGTCCTATTCGTTTTCTCCAGAACCGGAAACCATCCTCGAATTTGGAACAAGTTCCTTTGAGTTCTTATATAACCATACGATGGTTTTATCCAATGGAAGTGGACGTTCGTAGTAATACGGGCTGTTCTGGAGAAAAGGGTAAAAGTAGGAGTGACAATGAGGTATGCAACTCTGACAATCCAAAAGCCAGTGTTTTAAGAAGGTTCGGTTAATCTTGGTCACTGAGTCATAGTCAAGGGTCGGGACATGGTCGCTGCCAAATAGAGAGAAAAGAAACACTCAGCAAGCACTCTAACCTAGATCAGAATGGTTATCACTTTATCTAATCAGGAAACCTCCCACTGTAACCTCAAATTCTCCTCCAAACCTGAAAGAAGAATTAGTCGGGATCACCTGAGAAGTAAACCAACTCATCAGTGGGAATCGGGATCCAACTATCATCGCATGATAACGTGATGGAATCCACTCACGTTATTACACTCCAGAAGGTATGCACATATCTGATAAGTTTCAGTTTCTTTAGAAACTCCTGACGTGATTTTTGCCCCATGCTCTTATGACTTTGACGAAGGCCAACATATCATAAGTCACATGTCAAGTTGTACCAGTCATTATCCAGGTTAATTTGAACCCACCCGTACATACCCTTGACGAAGGCCAAAATAGCAGTACGACTGTCCCAAACCAACGCATCTATCTATGCTGCAGAAAAGTAACAAATAGCTACCATACACTATGCCTTGACGAAGGCCAACATACATAGCATGATACTATGTGCTACCTTTCTGAAATGACGGAGGGCTACGAATGGTTTTTGGCGAAAAACCTTTAACGTAATGAACTTGATATCGTTGAAGGAACCGGATAGCTTTTTATAAAAATATAGTGGCGAAAACCTTTGCAAAAGAGGTCACTCCCGGTGAAGGGATCTCGGCTCTTTCCCCATAGAATGAGGTGCAGGATATTCCAACTGAATACCACGACGCAAAGCAAAAGTAATCGATTATAGTGAAGTTATTACCCTGACGCAAACTTCTGTCCAAGGGGTCACTCCCGGTGAAAGGATCTCGGCCCTTGCCTCGTCGACTGAGGTGCTGGATATTCATAACCGAATACCACTGTGCAAAACAAAGTGAACAACCTTGCAATAACAGCTTTTTGAAAAATTGTTCCAACAACATAAGAATAGGTTTGTTTATCTTGCATTGATCCGAATCAATGCAGTCCCATCAATTGATCACACCACAAAGAACGAAAATAATGATGTCCGTATATGCCATCCGCATTCGCCACTGGGTCCCATCATCATCCGTTATGTTACTTAACTAACGACAGAGCGGGGACTGGACTAGCGCGGATGCAAAACATATACAACATCTACTAGTATATATATCAATATATAATAATCGCTCAAGGCATGATAAAATGCAACATCACAGAAATGTAATAAGTATCACAGAACAATACAGATATCTAGGATCCCCGGGTTTCATAGAGCTGCTACTGAAACCTGACGTTCCCCTGGTCATGTGGATAGCCTGTGCAATGAAATCCTAGACCCCTACGGGCACGGCAAGCTACCCGCCAAAACCTGAAGCGAGGCATCCCCTTCAACAACGTGAATGGACCACCCAGCACTTCATGGAATCCGGTAACTTGAGCACCCCTCCTTGGGTCAACCTGTACCCCCTACGAGTGCGGCGAATAGCCCGCAAATTCTAGAGTAAAGCCCCCTCCGTCTCAACGCCATGAGATGCGGGCCCGTTTCCCTCTAGAACCCGGCTATCCGTGCACCCCACCGCGGGGTAATCCTAGTACAGAAAATAAAATATACATACAACGGGTACATCGACCTCAGCCCGGTCATGCCCCAAAAGAATAATATACAAACAGGCAGTAACGGCAGTTCACATGTCGGACGCTCGCCCCCCAATATCAAATGTACATAAACAACCAAACTGTACTACCATTGCATCCAGGCTATCCACCACGACAAATCCGCAACATCACAGCACAACACAGAATATCAACGTGAATGTCACGTTCGCAAATCCGTCTAAAAGGGCTATAGCAGTTAGAAAGGATTTACCGATCAAGTGACATTCACGGTCGCAGATATAATGTAAATACCGTGAACTAACATGTTTAAAATTTTCAATCGACTAAATTTCCCGAAGTGGGCCCCAAGCACAATACCCAGTACTCAAAAAAAAACTGGGCCCAAAAAGAATATACCAAAACCCCCAATTTCAAGTCAGAGACCCACTGTAGAAATTTGGTGCACCGTGGCTACGGTACGGCCGTGGATTCGCGGCCAAAACGTGGTTTTGGCCACGGATCCGCCGCGCTACAGTAAAATCAGCCTACCAAATTTCTCAGTTTTCTTATAAAAGCCTGCACATATTTCTGCAATGTACCAAATAATTTTTCGAGCACAAATAAAATTCGACAGAAAGTGCATGTTTGAAACTGTGGTTTTTGGAAAATTCGTTCGATCGAACTTGTAAACATGTTAGAGCAAGCTAGACTAGGTTAATGGCGTGGCTCTGATACCATGTAAGTCTACGGTAGCGCCTCGGCCGTCTTTCCGAGGCCAAAATGCGGAAACGAAACTTTTTCTTTTACGTTAAAACCGGCGCTACCGCATACTAAAACCCTGGATCGAACCATTAACCTAATCCTAGCTTACAAGAGAAGGGATAGAATGTTATACCGAGTGATCTGTGTCCTTCGGTCTTCGGCCACCATTCCGATCTCCACGCGGCAACTCCGGTCTTCGTCTCCTCGTCGGAAATGGCACCACATCGAGAAGTCTTTTTACAGGCTCCCGCTTCGTCCGAAGCAACTCGGGCACGAAGTGTGCTAGCTGACGTGCCCAAGGTGAAGTAGATAGTGTTGTGATCACTTTGTCTCTTGCATCCATGGCTTTGGATAGAGGTTAAAGTGTTGCCATTGATGGAAGCAATGAGCTAGAGGAAGAAGAAGAAGAACAAGAGCTTTTCTTTTCCTTTTCTTTTCTTTTGTTGGAACGAGAGTGAGAGAGTGAGATGGTGAAATTACAAGAACAAATAAAATAACCATGGCAGCCCCTCTCTCTCTCCATCTCATTTCAACACATTAAACAATTCATTAATGTGACATATTTGCAAGAAAAGAGACCATGACTCATGATACAAGCCCATGTCACATTAATGCATTGTCATGATGAAAATCTAGCTCATTATTTCCTTAAGCAAACATTAATCCAAATGTTTGCCATAACAAAAAGATCCGGCAACATCTAAAGTAAACTCGTGACGGATCACAAGGATACCCCTCACCTGTATATACATACCTGCATCCGCATCCCGACTGAATGCGAATGCGATGAGACTAAAGTAATCCAACAAATCTAATACTAGGATCCGGCTTAAACCAAAGCCCACTAGTATGATCCGCCCGATCATGATCCGTGCAATACCGCACGTATATGATCGAACCCTGCCATATATCATACGGCCTCTACAACGTTTCACCCGACTCTAAAGACTCGTCAATACTTTGGCTGTGGAATTAACCACTAGCACGTCAGTGGTACTAGCTGTACGTAACGGGCCACCAGGTATTGACCAAAAGGGAGGTCGATGAGCGAACTCATCCTGACACCCTACTGAGCCTGTCAGTGACAATATCCGTACAATCCGGTCCGTTCGTCTATGAGTATCGCATGGCGGGCCTAGGGGGTTGGTAAAAGTCAGACCCCCAAAATCGGTACAAGTCGTGTCGGAGTGTAGCCCAGAATACCCTGAGATACTACTGGAATACCTACCAGTAAATCTCCTGCCTCGGCCGAGGGCTTTGTGTAATGGCTCTCCTAGATACAGCGCGATCTCACCCCCAATACTAGGTGAGACGAACCCCTGCAGATCCGCTCACTGCCTCCATGTGGCTCGGGACTGTACGCAACTAAAACATGTTTGCACGACTCCTTTGAGCCGTGGTAGGGTAGTAATCAAAGCACAGTGGAAACTCACACGAGACAAATGACGATCTCAGGTCGATGAACTAACCTATACACATGTCACCAGGGAACTGCTATCTGACGTCTGGTATAATCCCAACTAGTATGTTCCCGGCGAGTCCTGTCCGGTGTACTCATAACCCAATGAGCACCAGTATACATCTTTGGTGAACCAACTGACACCAGTGGCTTGTGAGACCGGCCACCACCCCTCGTCGGGGTCTCGACTGTATATACTAGTCTACTCTGGAGTATCGATGCCCTGTCTCGAAACTCTCTCGACTAGGGACCTTTTAAGGATGTGCTTATAGACCCCAGCTCCCACGTATATGATCGCCATCATACTGCTGGCCGTCAAGCAAGAATCCTAAGGGCTCTATCAACGTGTAATAGCGATCAGTAATGTCACCTAAAGCAGTACACGATGATAAAGATAAACCAGATAGCATACTATCATCTTGAGTAAGACTGTCCTACCGGCATAGGTCCTCTCTCAATCATTACAATCACGTGCCTGTGATCCAATAATTGACTATGAGGGCACTATATCCAACAGAAGCGTCATCATTTGGTGCTTCATGACAAGGTTGGATATTTTTCTTGTTTTGTCTTGAGGGAACTAATATTCCCGACCCATTTTCTTTATAAAGGACGGGCTCCAACCGAACTTTTCTCGATTAATCGGTGTCTTGGGCCTGCTTTGTTGTCTTTGAACATTGTTTGAGTTCTTCGGCTTATTTTTACCTCTGTTTCAGGATTTTCTCTCTTTGCGAAAACGGATAGCGGGCTATGGATGAAGAGCATTATGGTCTACCTCTTCCATTGACTGCTGACTGAGACGCTGCGTCTTGGCCTTTTTATATATGGCCATTTTGCACCTATGGTTGTCTTGGTTCGCCTGACAAGCTTCTTTTATTAGCTTGTCAATTTGCTCTTCGAGCGATGGACTTAACGCTCTTAGAGTGGGATCTCACTCCAAGTTGACGTCACGGATATCTGAAAAAGCATTTTCTTCTTCACTCGAGCTGTTTATGACGTGGAAACTGTAAACTTGCTCTCATTTCTTGGATTAACCATATCCTAGCCAAGTCCTTTCCAACTTTCCGTTGGGATTCTTTCGCCGAGTCCCGGGAATATCCTAAATCTTTTTGTAGAATTGGGTTTGCCGGACCGTTTGTTCGAGAGGTATGCCTTTACACTTTAATAGTTTCTTTAATCCCTTCGCATAATATCTTGGCATGCGGATGTGATATAATCTGTCAAGAGTGGGGTCGACACCATGCCAGACTTCTTTTTCTACCCTGATCTCCGTAGATTTGTAGAAGAGGATAGCTTTTTCACCTTTTCGCCTAGGAGGCATGTAAAAAGTTTGCACTTCTTGTACGCTGTATGTATCGAGCGCATTAATTTCCCTATAGTGTTAAGGTAGAGCCATCATGATTTGTAGACTCTGATCCGCTTCGGCAAGACTCTAGATCGACGGGCGGGCGGAAAACACTGCATTGGCCTCGTCCTCGGAGTCGCTGCCAAAGACCAAAATAAGAGCAGATGGTCCAGGCTTATTGTTTTTCCTTTGGTGTTTCCCCGAGTAAACTATTTGTTCATCTTTCTCGGTGTCACTTCCAAAGATCTGGATGGTGACCGTGGATTTTTCCTTATTCTTTGGCTTGTGGCATATTTTAGTATCCTCGAAGTCCGGCAGAAAGTATTTCGCATCTTCATACTTCCGCACTTCATTTACCAAAAACGGATTGAGTTCTCTCATGACGGTGTACTCTGAACCATCCTTGAAATAATTTATACACTGATGTTGTGTAGAAGGGATGATATTGTACTCGTGTAACCAAGGCCTGCCGAGTAAAGCGTTATAGCAAGTCTTAGCATCAATGACATGAAATTTGATGTTAGTGACAAGCAGCCCAAAGCATGGCGTGAGTATTACGGACCCCAACGTTCGTGATGACTGTAAGTCGAACCCAGAGATGGTAATTTTATCTCGGACAAGGTGTTGAACATTCATGCAAATTTTCTTCAGCACTCTCATATTGAGAAGATTAACGGAGAATCTGTTATCGACTAGGATTTTCCCTATCTTGAAGTCGTGGCAGTACCCAGTGACATATAACGGTCGATTATGTTCGCACGTACCGAGGAGTAGATCTTCATCGCTGAATGTAATAGTAGTTGTGTGGATCTCTGCTAGTTCATCTTTCATCTTTTCTTCTGCGAGAAAAGTTTGGAACTGATCGGGCTCTTGTAAGGCCTTGATCAGGGAATCTTGTGCCTCTTTGGACTGGAGGAGAGCATCCAATATGCTTATCTACGAGGGTATTTTCCTTAAATGTGCTAGGACGTTGTAATTCAACTTGTTTTTCTTAGGCGGGTCCTTTGCGGAAAGCTCTTTGACTGCTTCTTCATCGAGGGCAATTTCTTTAGGAATTTTTCCTTTCCCTTTGTCTTTTTTATTCGAACCTTTGCCTGCAGGTCTAAGGTTTTTTTCAGGCAGTGTACGGTTATGCAGCTGAATATTCTCGCAGTTCTTTTCCTTCTCTTCTTTTTCCGAGGTGGAGTCTTCAAAGAGAGAGTCGAGGGGTATTTCATCCTCAAAATCACTCCCGAACGTGAGAACTGTTCAGTCGATAAAACTGCACTTTTGATATGACAATTTCCTTGCTTTTCTTAAATATTTAAGGGTATTTATTATAAATATGACACATATGAAGGTTTATTTATAAAAATACTATTTTCATATGTTTATATATTATAATTAACAATATGAAGGAAAATGTATACATATAATATTTATATAATATTTTGATATTTTAAATATGCATATCATATCAAGTATCTTAACCAATATTCTTAAAATATAATATCATATCAAATGGTTAGGATAATATCGAAAAAATACCAAATATTACTAACGTTATTCATTGAGATATTGTGCAAGGTTTAGTTCAGGTCAGGAGATCAAGATGTTGATATATCGGGAATCAGAAATCTGCCGATGAAGTTAGATAAAATCGAAGAATCAATACTGGCAGAGACTCAGGAAATATTTTCAAGTTCCAGACATCAGCTAAATCTCCATGTGTCACAAGAATAAAGCCCCAGAAATTTGCAGCTAAGATCTCACCAAACAGCCGCGGATCCGCGACCAAACCATGAAATATGCGGCGGATCCGTGGTGGATTCACCGAGTCAGGAGTTGGGATTTTCAGATTGGATTTGCTACAACTAACTCTTATTCTGGGGATCTTTAGTTTCTGGCTTTGGGGCTATATAAAGGACCGAGGGCTAAACCTAGAAATCATCAAACCAACAATATCATGAAGTCCAAGACGACTCAAGAATCCAGGTTGATCATTAGTTGTTCATCTACCTCCTTAAGAAGAGATCGAGAAGTAAACTAGGGTTTTGTAATCACTTTCTAAAGGAACAAAGTGTAATTGATCAAGTTGATTAATAAAGGTAGTTGTTTTATTCTTATTGTATTTTATTTTCTTTATTTACATCATGATCTCTATCCGTTCTTTTATCTCCATCATGTGCGAGTAATTCTCCGCTTGATAGGGTTTGTAGGATTAGGGTAGATCAATGGATGAAAAAATCCTTTCACTCCTTTTACGTCCTATAAAGTTTATAAACTTTATCAAAGAATAGTTAACATCCTAATCGGGCGTGCTATCAATTCATTGATAGTCACGACCACGATTTGAGAATAGATTAACAATTATTTTGGTAAAGGCTAGACATGAACAGAGATCCATGTAAAGATAAGAGTTAAGAGTGGGAACCCTCTTCTCTCCAAAAACCCTAATCTACATGCATCTCTGTCGATCTAATTTTAAATCTATTAAAGGATAAAAGGAGTAATATTTAATTAATCATCCATGACTACTAAATCTTAGCGAACCCTACATGCCCTCTTCTGATATAAAATCTACATCCGTCTTTAAACTAAATCTATATTCTACATCCGTGTTTAACATAGATCTAGATTCTATAACTATTCTTCACTATTATCTATTATTCTTCCTCTTCCTAATCAACACGTCTAATGAAAAATTAAAATATTCCACATATCCCTGAGGACGACCCGTACTCATCTCGGTCTAGTTACACGTGACACCGTTATTGATTGCGGTTACTATACACACTTCTTTAAATACAGATCAATCAAATGGCACCGTTGCCGGGGATACGTGCATAATTTTTTTATTCTTACTATTCGTGTTGAATTCTTATTCGATCCATATCATAAATAAAACAAAACAGCAAATTATGTATTTAACGATTAGTGTGCGATTTTTGTAAGGGAATCTGAAGACAATAGAATGAGAAAACAGAGATTCAGAGACCTTCAGAGAGGACAATAAGAGCAAAGGAGGCCACATTATAAAAAAATTTCAAGCGATCTCTCAAATCTGCGGCAGAACCGCGACAAGATGTGTGCTTTCACAGCGGAACCGCGACCGAGTTGGGGATCTACGGCTTCATTTTTCTCTGGTAACTTCCTCTATACGTTCTCTCTCCTCTGAAAAATCCAATAATATATTTTCTGTAGGATTCTTTGCAAAATATCGCCGCTCAAAAAAAAAATCTTTTTGCTTGTTTTGTAATTGATTTGTGCATATTTTAATACGGACATTAAGGGGCAAAGACCAAATTCAGATTAGGTGGAGATTAAATCACCCTTCCCAGGCCCCACAAATCACAAAACGAGCATCCGCATCACCCTACATTAATTAAAAAAATATCTAGACCGAGACTCTAAGTGTAATTGTATATGCCCTAAAGGCCATTACTGTATCATACTAGTTTGTATAGTACTTAATGGAAGCTTGGGATATTCACAGTTGTATAGACAATCTTGCTCAAAATGGTAG
Organism: Agapanthus africanus; assembly: GCA_030015575.1. Classification (NCBI taxonomy): domain Eukaryota; kingdom Viridiplantae; phylum Streptophyta; class Magnoliopsida; order Asparagales; family Amaryllidaceae; genus Agapanthus; species Agapanthus africanus. The sequence continues at coordinate 614,638,268 of CM057337.1, forward strand.
TATGCTACTTGGTTTGTTTCTACTTTAATATGTGCATGTGTTTCTTTTAACATATCGCTTATACATATTAGTGGAGCCCTTAGGATTTTTGCTTGATTACTAGCATTGTGATGGCAGTCACACTTGTGGGGGCTGGGTGATCTACAAGCACATCCTTATACAGGTCCCTAGTCGTAGGATTATCGAGACGGGGCATCGATACTCCGGAGTAGACTAGCGTATGCGCTTCTCATCCCAGCAGGGAAGATGGTCTGTCCCACAGCCATCAGTACGTCATACTGGAGATAGTATGCGGGTGCTCGTTAGATTACGAGTACACTGGACAGGACTCGTCGGGAACTGTTGGTTGGTACTATACCTATCGTCAGATAACAGTTCCCAGGTGACAGGATTACAGCTTAGTCCGTCGAGTGTGTTCCCACTGTACTTTGATTACTACCCTACCACGGCTCAAAGGAGTCATGCAAACAGGTAGTAGTTGGGTGCAGTCCCGAAGCACTTGGAGGCAGTAGCGGTTAGATAGGATTCGTCTCTCCCGGTATTGGGGGTTGATATCGCGCTGTGTCTAGGAGAGCCATTACACGAAGTCCCTGGCCAGGGCAAGCGAGAATTACTAGTAGTGTTTCCAGTAGTTTCTCAGGGTGTTCTGGGCTACACTCCGGCATGACTTGTACCGCTATTAGGGGTCTGACGTTTACCGCCCCCTAGGTCCGACATGCGATACCCATAGACGAACAGACCGGACTGTACGGAGATTGTCACATTCAGGTTCAGTAGGAGTTCGGATGGGTTTACCTCATTGGCCTTCTTATCGATATCTACCAGGGGACCGTTACGTACAGCTAGTGCCGCTTGCGATCTGTGGTTAAACCCACTGCCAGCGTAGTGTCGAGTCTTTAGAGTCCCACACAGAGAGTTTCCCTGCACTGGGCGAAAGGTGCAGAGGCCGTATGGTTTTACGGCAGGGCTACGATCACTTACGTGCACTTGTGCGCGTATGCTGTTCGAGCAGACAATGTTAGTGGGCTTTGGTTTAAGCCGGATCCTAGTATTGTATGGATGGATTAGTTTTTTCTTCTGTGCATTCGCATTCTACGGAATGCGAATGCGGGTGTGTATACACGGTTGTGAGGAGCGAAGAAGAAGGAGGTGCCTCATTAGGGTTTTGACCGTTGGTTCGGTCAAAACCGTTATGAGGTGAGGAAAATATTTACTAATATTTTTAATGATAATTGTGTTATGGCTAATTTCTTTGACCATTTGACCATGCTTGACCATTTGACCTAGTTGACCATTGTTGACTTTGACTTTTCTTGAGAGCACTAGATCCTTCTTTTGCTTTTGGTTTTATTTTTGTGATGATAATGGTCAAATCAAGGGTAGCCATCAATTTTATCATGATAAGAGATTAGTAATTATTATGTTGATAGATCATTATCTCTTGCTCATTCTCTCTCTTCAAGTGAGAGCTCCCATGGTTCCTCCTTCTTCTTCCTCTCTTGATTTTTCTATAGCTCTCATGTGTTGAGAAAAACAGAAACAAAATAGACAAACAAATCCACCATCATCTTCTACACCACCTAGGACTTCAAGAATAGCAAACTTGTTGCCCTAGTTACCTCGGCTTGAGGTGGAGCTCGGACTACACACTCTCGGGTGGATCGTCTTCGACTCTAGGATGCCGCGGAGTTGACCAAGATCCGGATCGATCCTCGGAGCTTGCATGGACGAGGAGGACAGCAGAAAGAAGACCCGAAGACTTGTTGCGTGAGGTATAATCTCCTAAGCATAGTAGATAGAACCTCTTGTTGTTTGTTAGCAATGGTTTGGCAAAGATCCTCAAGTTTTAGTCCATGTTATCTTGTGTTAAAAATTTGATTTTTACCTATTCTGCCTTCCCGTAAGCACCGGGGTGGGTAACATGGACTTACACTAAGGACTTTCGTACTCAATAAGGACAGGGAAGGTCGTGGGTAATCTATCACTTATCCGCATTTCTGTCACGACCCATAATTTAGCACGTGACCGGCACTTAAATTACGCAACGTCTAAAGGCATAACGTAAATCAAGCCGAAGCCCAGAAAATCTAAACCTTTTTACGGAAAATAGTGGGGATGCAGTTTTGAAATAAAGGTATAATGAATCATGTTTTTCTTTAAAAATTTGGGCAACACCTCCCTTGTGTATTTTGATCATAAAAATATACACAACAATATATAGGCATCCCCAAGCGGGAGCTCGCTCTTCACCAACTGGAAGAATCACAACCACACAATAACATATATATGACGCCCATCGGTGAAGAATCAACCCAGAAAGAACAATAAATAAACAAGACATCAAAACTCAAGAAGCGAACATAAACCCATCGCTATAAGTCTCGCACAAAACCCAAGTCTGACTAGGTCTACCAATAATACAACCTCTAGTTTCTGACCTGATGGAGTTTATCTAGATACAACGGAATATAACAGTATGAGAGTGGGCACGATCAAATATTTGTCCCACCTACCAAAGCAAAACACCCTGTATGAAACTGTATGCCAGCGATACCGCAACTGATCCCAAGCGGTCAAACCTGTAAGAACTGTGGCACAACGGGGGTGAGTTGCCAACTCGTGAGTAGAAAACATCAGCAAGTAGAAATCAAATAAAACAAAGATTTCCCAGGTCACTATATCCTGAAGGTAATATTATGATATCTAGGGTAACCAAGTACGCATATATGTCAACAACCGATCAATGCAATGACATATATAAATAAACATCCGACATCATATGCCTGTATGCATGTGGATATCATTCTCGTGTCCATCAATGACACAAATAATATCATGGAACTTGAGTGTCCCACACCGACACCCGAACATCATGAAAACATAAGCATGTATATAAATATGAGGATATCAACCACGTGTCCATCAATAACACATCAAAATCATGGAACCTGAGTGTCCAACACCGACACTCGAAACATCATGAAACACATGTCCAGCATCGACACGTAAATCCTCATATCTCAGGCTCCGTCAGTCCGGATCAGCCCATATCACGACTACGGTCGGTATCTTCCAGATATCCGCCGCGCAAAACTATCTCGGACTCCATCAGTCCGGATCGGCCCATATCATCTCATGACTCCGGTCGGTATCCTCTAGATAACCGCCGAGCCAAAAACTATCACCGGTAGGTAGTGCTCCCCTGCCAGGCTCATCGTCTACATCTCGAGCTTCTTTCCCCGGGGTATCTCACCGGGTCCACCATGTACCCGCAGACGGTGCCTCCCGCTCCTCGAATCGGCTATATTTACTGCTCAGTACCAAGAAAACTTATGGTGAACACCTCGAAATATCATATCAAAAGAAACCGCGTTTTTAAAATAATACACAATTTCCTTTGAAATTAAACTGCGGTTCTCAAATCCAGAGATCTCCTAAAAACAACATCTCAATGCATATAACCATAAAGTACAATGTAAGAAACATAGAGAAGTAATATGAGCATATCGGGTATATCATGCAAGCATATAACCATAAGGTACGATGTATGCAACATAGAGTAGTAATATGAGCATATCGGGTATATCATGCAAGCATGTCAAGTGATAGTACTGAACAATGAATGTACTTTTACTTTTAAGATTAATATCATGATAGGGCAGTTCTCCTGTATAAATAGAACGAAAATTCTACTGTATAAGTGACATGGTAATTCTACTGTGTAAGTGACATGGCAGTTCTACTGTGTAAGTGACATGGCAATTACCGATGAAGAAAGTGTGTGAGCCGGCAAATCTGTGTATGTGTAACATGCGCATCAACAGTAATTGTGCAGGTGTACTAGCAAATGACATCATATAGCATTAAATACCTGCACGTGGTATGTACATCATGAGGGGTAATATCCGACACAACATGAATAATAAATGGGTGTATCTATCTACACAAGAACTATACGGTCACTTTTAAACGATACACATCGTCGTTTTGAAAATAGGTACAGTTCAGGTGGCAATCTTTATATCGGCGATCCCGCCTCATAACATCCGATATGGCAATAATCATCGATCATCATCTTAAAATCACTAGCATGGATCAATCATCCGGTATATCTCATCACGTACGGTAATCCATCGTACGGGGTCATCAAACAGAATAGGGAATATATCGGCCTATACAATAATGAGGGTCCGGATCTAAAATCTCGTACGGCATATTACTCATTAATACACACACACACACACATATCTCAAATCACATTTGTATAAACTGCTGGATATAGTGCCCTCAAAGTCAATTATTGGATCGCGGGCACGTGATTGCAATGATTGAGGGAGGACCTATACCGGTAAGACAGTCTTACTCGAGATGATAGTATGCTATCTGGTTTGTCTTTATCATCGTGTACATGCTTTAGGTGACATTACTGATAACTATTACACGTTGATAGAGTCCTTAGGATTCTTTCTTGACTACCAGCAGTATGATGGTGATCATATATGTGAGAGTTGGGTAGTCTATAAGCAAATCCTTAAAGTGGTCTCTAGTCGTGGGAGTTTCGAGACAGGGCATCGATACTCCAGAGTAGACTAGTGTATACAGTCGAGACCCCGACGAGGGGCGGTGGCCGGTCTCACAAGACATTGGTGTCAATTGGTTCACCTAAGATGTATACAGGTGCTTATTGGGTTATGAGTACACCGGACAGGTCTCGCCGGGAACATGCTAGTTGGTATTATACCTAGCGTCAGATAGCAGTTCCCTGGTGACATGTGTACAGGTTAGTCTATCGACCTGAAATCGTCATTTGTCTCGTGTGAGTTCCCACTGTGCTTTGATTATTACCCTACCACGGCTTAAAAGAGTCGTGCAAACAGGTTTTAGTTGGGTACAGTCCCGAGCCACATAGAGGCAGTGAGCGGATCGGCAGGGGATTCGTCTCTCCCGGTATTGGGGGTGAGATCGTGCTGTGTCTGGAGAGCCATTACACGAAGTCCCTGGCCAGGGCAAGCGAGATTTACTGGTAGGTTCTCCAGTAGTATCTCAGGGTGTTCTGGGCTACACTCCGACACGACTTATACCGCTATTGGGGGTCTGACGTTTACCAGCCCCCTAGGCCCGATATGCGATACTCATAGAAGAACAGACTGGACTGTACGGATATTGTCACTGACAGGCTCAGTAGGGTTTCAGGAAGAGTTCGCTCGTCAGCCTCCCTTTTGCTCAATACCTGGACAGCCGTTACGCACAGCTAGTGCCACTGACGTGCTTGTGGTTAAACTCACTGCCAGCATATTGACGAGTCTTTAGAGTACCCCACAGAGAGTTTCCCAAGTTCGGGCGAAACGTTGTAGAGACCGTATGGTTTTATGGCAGGGTTCGAATATACACGTGCACTTGTGCACGTTTCATAATTCGGACGGATAATACTAATGGGCTTTGGTTTAAGCCGGATCCTGGTATTATATTGTGTTGGAATATTTTAGTTGTAGGGTTCCTAGGCACACTAATGAGGTCTCACAAGGCATCAACCATGCCAATTTCAAACTTTACAAGTGCCGAGAAACCCTAATACGGATCGTTAACTAGAATTTTAGGCGAAACAAATACAAGTAAACGACTTTACTCTAAGTGAACGGAAATACAACCTTTATAGATCCAGTGCTCCACCTCCATAGCTCCGTGATGAAGTCCCCTTGTTGTCCAAATCAAATCCCGGGCTCTAGCGTTGGCTTCATCGGAGAAATTGGCGGGCTTGGGCGTCGGCTTCGACGCCGAAGATGATCTAAGTCGAGGCAACTCAAGATCAAGCTCCAACTTCACCAAGCCATGAAACTTGTGAAGAAAACACCCTATACCACTTGGCAAGAGGTAGAGGATGAAGAAATAGGAAGTGGGTTCACTTTAGAATTGGATTTCTCACTCTTTTCATCAAATCACCATTGATGGAATCAAGTTTTTCTTCTTGAAGAAGAAGAAGAAGAAGATGATCATATTATGATAAGTTAATTAAATTACAATAGAAAATGAATACTTATCATAATATGAACCATGGTTAGGTGTAGAGACTTGACTAAGGTTAGATGAATGGTTAGGGTTAAGCATGAAGACAAAATGGTCACTTTGGTCAAAGCTTCATGAAGCTTCAACAAGCTTCATGAAAGAAAGAAAGAAACCATTTTGTTTTTCTTTTATCTATTTCTCAAAAATGAATAGATAAATAAATAAGTTAATAAATCAAAACCCTAATCATTATCTTAACCATGGTATAAGTCTTTACACAAAGCCAATTTTGCATATATCATCAAACATGATACAAACAAGTGCACAAAAATATATCACATATACAATGTGCACATCAAGTGAGAAAATCCATTTAAAATGAACCAATACTAGTTAATGCAAAGTAATATATCAAATATATAATTATACATTAAATCATCAAAACAACACTTGATTCAATGATCCGGTCATGTCGCACATAACCGACTAGTATCCAATGTATCGGATTATCGAATCAATCCTCGATTCGATAACTAGGTTATATTGCATATAACCAATCGATACATTCATCGCGAGAATTGAATACGGTATCACATACACGCATTATTCTCGGTCCTGCACATATCTCATATGCGCTCCTATTTCGTTTCGCTTGAGCCAGGAAACCTCTGTGTAGGACTCTAAAGACTCGTCAATACGCCGGCAGCAGGTGATGATCATATCAAACACCCACAAGCCGCAAGCGGTCTGTTAAACGTAACGGCCACCCGGGTATTAAGCGATCAGAAGATCGACGAGCAAGCCCGCTCACACTCCTTTGAATCCAACCAGTAACACTTACCGTACAGTCCGGTCTGTTCGTCTGATATGTCGCATATCTCGCCTAGGGGTGGTAAACGTCAGACCCCAATAGCTCGATAAGTCGTGTCGATATGAGGTCTATAACAGTTCGAGAAACTACTGGTAACACTTACCAGTAAATCTCAGCAACCCTGGCCAGGGATTTCCGGTTATAGCCAATCGAACACAGCGCAACATCAACTCCCTATACCGGGAGAGACGAATCCCCTCCTCCATGTGATTCGGGACTGTACCCAAAAACCACCGTTTTGCACGCCCTCTTGGACGTGGTAAGGTGGAAATCAAAGCACAGTAGGAATCACACAAGACTTTATGACGATCTCGGGTCAACAGACTACTCTGTACCAGTGTCACCAGAGAACTGCCATCTGACGTAAGGTATAATACCATCTGGGAGTTCTCGGCGAGTCCGTCCAGTGTACCCAGTCTCCACTGAGCACCCGTATATCATCTCTGATGTCAAACACCAATGGATATGGGATCATCCATCTCCCATCTTGTATGGGTCGAGAAGGTATACGCTAGTCTACTCTGGTATATCGATGCCCTGTCTCGATACACCCACGACTAGGGACCTTGAAGGATGTACTTATGGACTATCATGTCCCCACTAGTATGATCCGCATCATAGTCCAGGTAGTCAAGTACACATCCTAAGGGCTTTACCAACATGTAACAAAGAGACAATCAGTGTACACGTTAAGGTAAAGATCAACCAGATAGCATACTATCATGTTGAGCAAGAAAGTCCTCCCTATATATGTCCAAGCATCCACTACAATATACATCCTATGTATAGTAATAGCCTCTAGGGCATACATATAACTAACAATCTCCCACTTGCACTGGGGCCATCTGATAGCAGTGGTTGAAGTATCTCATACTCAACTATCCCATAAAAGTCTCTCTCTGGGAAAAGGCCTTTCGTGAGTGGATCCGCCGTGTTGTCCTCTGAGTCTACTCTCCTAACCTCGATCACCCTGGAGATCAACCAATTCCATGATCAGGTGACACTGCCTTAGAATATGTCTGGATCACTGATGGGACTGGCGTTCCTTGGCATAAGCCACAACTCCATTGTCTCACAATGGTTGGAACGTAGTTCATCTCATGAACCAATATACACCCAGACTGCCTCTTTGGTAGCATCTTAAGTAGCGATGTATCCAGCCTTTATCGTCTAGTATGCCACGGTATCTAGCTTGGAACTCTTCCAACATACCGTCCCTTTACTGAGAGTAAAGACAATGCCTATGACTGACATTCAGTCGTCCTTATCACCCTGGAACACTTCCAGTGATTCTCCCCAGGATCGATTGATACCATCTCACTACAACTAGTGAGTATCCTAACATCCATTTAGATCTATCACATAGATCCAAAACCCAGGATTTAGTAGGTATCACTTTGATCCTATGTGGAGAATCATTGTGATAAGCGGAGATTGATCGAGCGTAGCATAGGAAACTCCTTCCCTATCAAGAGTATGACATCCACGTGCTCTACGAGGATCACCACCATACTCCCTACTACCTTTTTGTTTATACAAGGTTCATCTACCATTTTGATGAAGTCAAACTTTTTGACAACTACATTAAAACAGATGTTCCAACTCCGCGATGCCTGCTTTATCCTATAAAGCATCTTGCACACGTTTTCGCTGCTCCCACTGTCTACGAAGCCCTCTGGCTGTGTACTTATAGACGTTCTCTTCTAAACCATCATTTAGAAAAGCAGTCATGGCGCCCAACCGCTAGATATCGTAGTCATGGTATGTAGCCGTGGCAAGTAGGATCTGGAAGGACTTAAGCATAGCCACTTGAAAACGTTTCATCATAATCCACGCCTGGTCGATGACGAAAAGCTTTAACAAGTCTAGCTTTGAAAGTCTCAACCTTTCCATCTACACCAAGTAATCTTCTCAAGATATACTTGCTCCTGATGGGGATTTAACCCTTCAGATTTAGCAACCAAAGTCCATACTTTGTTGGTGTACATGGATTCCATCTCAGATTGCTAAGAATCCAGCCATTCTTACAGAGTCCTACTCCTGATGGCCAGCTCGAAAATAGTTGGGTCATCATCTCATGATGCAATCCTCGCTCCCACTGTCATAGAGAAACCGAAGTATCTCTCAGGCAGGTGAGGAACCTTACTAGATCGGCGGAGAGGCTGAGGTTCGTTGGTAACTATTGAATCCTTTGGTTCTACCAAATTGTCTGCTGTAGTTTGTATAGCTGGAACCTTTCCAGTTCTACATAACTGACCTTGCCTCGAGCTTGTCCGGATTTTGCTTTTAGACATAGGCCGGACAACCCCAAATCTTAACTAGCTTAAGACATGGGCTCTTCCCATACCATATCTCATATGGAGTGGTAGGCTGTGATCTGATTCGAACCCTATTCAATTGGTATGCAGCTTCTCAAGTGCATAACTCCCAAAAGGAAATAGGAAACTCAGCAGTACTCATCATAGAGCACACCATATCACATAGGGTGCTATTGCTCCGCTCCGATATACCATCGTGCTATGGTGTATTCGGAGGAGTAATGCTGAGAGAGAATCTCATTCTCCTTTAGAAAAGTCCAGGAATTCCGTGCTCAAGTATTCTCCTCCTTGATCACATCAAAGGACATAATACTTATACCCGTATTTTGGTTCTCTACTTCTAACTTATATTCTGTGAATATCTCAAAAGGTTCGGACTTGTGTTTCAACAGGAACATATGTCTGAATCTCGAGAGATCATCAGAGAACGTAATGAAGTACAAAGAACCGGTCTTGGCATGTGTAGACAGGGGACCTTTATACATCAACATGTATCATCCCAAGAGTTCACTAACTCTTTCTCTGTTTCCAGTAAACGGAGCTATGGTCATCTTATCTCTGTGACATGACTGGCAAGTTTCACAAGATGTAAATTCAAACTGATTTAAACATGCATCTATATGTAACTTAAGCTAGTCGGGTCGCATTGATATGACCTAGTCTACAATACCTCAAGAAGGATTTTTTTCATTTCTGAACTCTTCCTCTTGTGTGTGTTCCATATACTAAGAACTGTAGTTTGATTTAGAACATCAATGCTTTTAGATAACGTGCCTGATCTTATCAACTTTTGATATAGGAAATGTTCAAAACATTATCCATCAATACAAAATTTTATCGTTTCTTTACTAACAAAGAGACAGATATGATTTTGTATATCAGGTTCGGTATCTAATAACATTCGTTCAGAATCAATGTATTTGGAATACAGGGTGACAGTGACCAACAGACTTGGCTGCAACTCTTGCCCCGTTTTCTGCCTCATGAAACTTATCACCCGTTTTCAGTTCTCTACCTTTCTGTAGCCCTATGTAACAGATTACATATCTGGGATCCTGATCCGGTATCATATACCCAGGATGCGGAGGATACTGAGAAACAGTTCTTTGTAATGAACACACCCGAAGATGATGCATCAGCATGCACTTACTTCGTTTGGGCGGCACGGGAATTCTTGTAATCCCCTATTTCCTGCTCTGTCTTATAACAATTATAAGTTGGAGCGGGACCAACGTTCCCCAGCTCAGTATAACAAGCGGGTTCGGTCAATATTCCGTATTATTATCTTGATTAAGGCGTGATATGGTCGCTACCTGGAGAGAGAGAGAATAAAACACTCAGCGTGCGCTCTTGCAAGATCAGATTGGTTATTATTTTATCTAATCAGGATGGCTCCCACTGCTTTTTATCAAATCTTCCTTCAAACTCTAAAAGGAAAGACTAGCCGGGATTAATTACACACTACAAGTTCGCCAATCTTTCAGCCAGGCCAGTGTCGGTACTTTGAGGGAGGTTCCCCGTGCTTTCGCACGGACCTAATTAATGTAAACCTCGTTTTCCCAGAGGCGTAACCCCGTTGCCACCTTTCTAGACACCTACTTGATCGGCTAATTGTAATGTGTAAAACTCTCCCAGGAGTAACAATTACTCGCAGCGGGTATCGGGATCCAACTATCTCATAGAAGGTATGCAATCTCATTGCAAATTTCAACACTTGAAATTCCCGATAATATTTTGCCCCTAACCTCCTATGACCTTGACAAAGGCCAACAAACCATAGGATGCCAGTCAAGTTCAACCCGTCATTTCCTGATTGAATTAAACCCACCCGCACGACCCTTGACAAAGGCCAACAAGGTCGCACGACTACCCTAACCCAATCTGCATCATATGCATAAGCAGATAAGCACCAGTTAGCTATCGCACACTGCGCCTTGACAAAGGCCAACAAACGCAGCACGAATACTAACTACTACTTATCTGAAATGACGGAGGGCTACGACAGGTTTTTCTGAAAACTTATTGCGTAATGAACTTGATATCGTTGTAGAATCAAATGATTTTAAAATGGAGTGTTTTTGAGGTTTTTCTAGTTTTGCTAAAGGAGTCACTCCCGGTGAAGGGATCGTCGGTCCTTTCCTCATCGAATGAGGTGCGGGATATATCATATATATCACTGTGCAAAGCAAAAACTCTTAAAAGCAATCAAAAGACAAACCGAGTGTGTAGCATCTGCCAGTTATTGCTAAAGGAGTCACTCCCGGTGAAGAGATCTCGGTTCCTTATCGAATAAGGTGCAGGATATATCACATATACCGCTGTGCAAAGCAAGAACTGTAGCTACCTGTTTTATTTTTAGAAATTCGATTCTACAACATCTTTAGGTTTCTTTTACTTTCATTAATCACATTAATGAAGTCCCATCATTTAAGTACCTAAACATCACAGATAAATACGACGTACACTTATGCCATCCGCATTCGCCTCGATGTCCCCTCGTGCACCGTTAGGTTAGGTAACTAACGGCAGAGCAGGGCAGGGCTAGCGCGGGTGTAAAACATAAGTAACATCTATATAATATATCATATATACTACATACTGTATCTATCACAGAACATATCACATGATCACATCACAGATATCGCAGCAGAAAAATCATATGAAATATTGGATATACTAGGACGCCCGTGTTTTCAATACGAGCCAGTATAAAACACGGATTCCACGGTCGCGATGAATAGCCAAACCCACACCCCTAGACCCCTACGAGAGCGGCAAGCAACCCTACCAATTCTAGAGTTAGGAGACCCGGACTCGACTCCTCGAGTTGGTCTCCCACTGGACTCCAGAACCCGGTTACTTGTGCTCCCCTCCTTGGGTCTATCCTAGTGCGGAAAAGAAAATAATATACAATGGGTGACATCTTCCACAACCTGGAAGTGCCCCAATAAAAGAATATTACATACAAGTTTTTACATGAATGAAAATGAAAAACACTCATCTCACATAAAACCCCCCGGCTATTCAAACACGACGATCCAATATAACATATCCAGCAACACATAATATCACATGTCATCAACGTAAGTAAATATGCGCATCCCAATTGTCGTTGACATATAGCAACGAAACCGGTGATATCACATATTACACTTACGGTCATAGAAAAGAAAGTGTAAAACTACAACAGTTGGAATCCGCAATCTACATAGACATCGCATGCCTAATCAAATGAATTCCTTAGACATCGCATGCCTAACAATTATAAATCCCGCATTTTAGTCTCATTATCGAAAACACTTTTCAATATTATGTCGGGCAATTCAACAGGATTCCCGACATCCTGATCGAATGCTCGTCGCAAACTTTAGTAGGCGGCCGCACCCCTGATGCCGTCGACGAAGTGCATCAAGGCGGAACAACGCTGCCGCGAGCACCCAAACGGATGCTTTCGGCGACGGGGTTCTCCTACAGTCACTTGGTCGGGGCTATGGAGCGAGGCTGTCTATTAAGTTTACCCGGCGAGTATCCGCGTACGCTACGTGATTGCGACGGACTTTTGATCACATCAAAATTCCGTGGCAACCGATCAAGTGAGACTAAACTGCTATGTTTATAACATTCATTCAGTTATCTCATAACTTATTGTGAATTCCAACTATTGTATCACATTCCGAATAAGATAGAAAATGTTAAACTTTCCGATCGAACAATCGAACACCCAATTTTTCCCAAAACAGCTCAACTCATGAAATAAGTTCAAAAACATTCACTTCGTGCCTCAGTACCAACGGTCCTGCCGTAGAAGGGTCAAGCCAACGCCTCACATGTGGCACGCCGTACTGCCTCAAACCCTAAGGTTCAAAGGGCAGTTCAAGACGGTCACATAATCGAGTTAAGGTTTGTTGTCTTCTAGAGGGTCCATCGCGTTACTTGCACTACTTAGAACGTCTTTAAACCATGGAAAAATCCAACACTTGGAAATTTCCCGACAGGGAAAAATTATGTATTTATATCCGGTCGAATTTTTTAACAGTTTCTAAAAATACCTGGAAAGCCACATAGACAAAGTCTGATAATCCGATCGAATAAACGAATCCCCAAAACAACCCAGAATATTCAACTCTTGAATAAATATTAAAAATTCCTATAAAATCCAGCACCATAAAATAGGAATTACTGTGTAAAAATGGTTGGCTGATGTCATCAATTGGCCGCGGAACCGCCGCAGAAGCTAGGCTTCTGCCGCGGTTCCGCCGCAGTTTAGAGGTATCTTTTGGCCAATTTTGCACCGTAATTCTTAGAACTTCATGCTGAATTTTTTAAGCATTTTTAATCTGGAAAAAACCCAGTTTTTGAAAAAAGTCCAGAGAGCATGAAATTTTGAGGGTTTCGGGTTCGTTCGGCTTTCAAACTTCGTCTACGCATCGCCTAAGGCTCTAGCTAGGCTCTGATACCACTGTAGGGTTCCTAGGCACACTAATGAGGTCTCACAAGGCATCAACCATGCCAATTTCAAACTTTACAAGTGCCGAGAAACCCTAATACGGATCGTTAACTAGAATTTTAGGCGAAACAAATACAAGTAAACGACTTTACTCTAAGTGAACGGAAATACAACTTTTGTAGATCCGGTGCTCTACCTCCATAGCTCCGTGATGAAGCCCCTTGCTGTCCAAATCAAATCCCGGGCTCTAGCGTTGGCTTCATCGGAGAAATGGGCGGGCTTGGGCGTCGGCTTCGACGCCGAAGATGATCTACGTCGAGGCAACTCAAGATCAAGCTCCAACTTCACCAAGCCATGAAACTTGTGAAGAAAACACCCTATACCACTTGGCAAGAGGTAGAGGATGAAGAAATAGGAAGTGGGTTCACTTTAGAATTGGATTTCTCACTCTTTTCATCAAATCACCATTGATGGAATCAAGTTTTTCTTCTTGAAGAAGAAGAAGAAGATGATGATCATATTATGATAAGTTAATTAAATTACAATAGAAAATGAATACTTATCATAATATGAACCATGGTTAGGTGTAGAGAATTGACTAAGGTTAGATGAATGGTTAGGGTTAAGCATGAAGACAAAATGGTCACTTTGGTCAAAGCTTCATGAAGCTTCAACAAGCTTCATGAAAGAAAGAAAGAAACCATTTTGTTTTTCTTTTATCTATTTCTCAAAAATGAATAGATAAATAAATAAGTGAATAAATCAAAACCCTAATCATTATCTTAACCATGGTATAAGTCTTTACACAAAGCCAATTTTGCATGTATCATCAAACATGATACAAACAAGTGCACAAAAATATATCACATATACAATGTGCACATCAAGTGAGAAAATCCATTTAAAATGAACCAATACTAGTTAATGCAAAGTAATATATCAAATATATAATTATACATTAAATCATCAAAACAACACTTGATTCAATGATCCGGTCATGTCGTACATAACCGACTAGTATCCAATGTATCGGCTTATCGAATCAATCCTCGATTCGATAACTAGGTTATATCGCATACAACCAATCGATACATTCATCGCGAGAATTGAATACGGTATCACATACACGCATTATTCTCGGTCCCGCACATATCTCATATGCGCTCCTATTTCGTTTCGCTTGAGCCATGAAACCTCTGTGTAGGACTCTAAAGACTCGTTAATACGCCGGCAGCAGGTGATGATCATATCAAACACCCACAAGCCGCAAGCGGTCTGCTAAACGTAACGGCCACCTGGGTATTGAGCGATCAGAAGATCGACGAGCAAGCCCGCTCACACTCCTGTGAATCCAACCAGTAACACTTACCGTACAGTCCGGTCTGTTCGTCTGATATGTCGCATATCTCGCCTAGGGGTGGTAAACGTCAGACCCCAATAGCTCGATAAGTCGTGTCGATATGAGGTCTATAACAGTTCGAGAAACTACTGGTAACACTTACCAGTAAATCTCAGCAACCCTGGCCAGGGATTTCCGGTTATAGCCAATCGAACACAGCGCAACATCAACTTCCTATACCGGGAGAGACGAATCCCCTCCTATCGCTCATTGCCTCCATGTGATTCGGGACTGTACCCAAAAACCACCGTTTTCCACGCCCTCTTGGACGTGGTAAGGTGGAAATCAAAGCACAGTGGGAATCACACAAGACACTATGACGATCTCGGGTCAACAGACTACTCTGTACCAGTGTCACCAGAGAACTGCCATCTGACGTAAGGTATAATACCATCTGGGAGTTCTCGGCGAGTTCGTCCAGTGTACCCAGTCTCCACTGAGCACCCGTATATCATCTCTGATGTCAAACACCAATGGATATAGGATCATCCATCGCCCATCTTGTATGGGTCGAGAAGGTATACGCTAGTCTACTCTGGTATATCGATGCCCTGTCTCGATACACCCACGACTAGGGACCTTGAAGGATGTACTTATAGACTATCATGTCCCCACTAGTATGATCCGCATCATAGTCCAGGTAGTCAAGTACACATCCTAAGGGCTTTACCAACATGTAACAGAGAGACAATCAGTGTACACGTTAAGGTAAAGATCAACCAGATAGCATACTATCATGTCGAGCAAGAAAGTCCTCCCTATATATGTCCAAGCATCCACTACAATATACATCCTATGTATAGTAATGGCCTCTAGGGCATACATATAACTAACATTAGTCTCATTGTATTCATATTCAGTCGGAATATGGATGCAGGTATGTATATACAGGTGAGGGGTATTCTTGTAATTCATTACAAGATTACTTTAGAAGATGCATTTCTTTTTGTTAAACCTTTTGGTTTAAATGTTTATTTGGATTTGGAAAGTGTGACTCATTTTAGCGAGTCATTATTCTAGCATGTTCACTTAATGACTCATGGTTATGAGTCATATAGTGAGTCATGATAGATTAATCAATTTTGTTTTGGGTGGGATATTTTGAGGGTTTTGTGGGAGATATTTTGGAATATCTTTTCTTTGGTTTTTAAACACAAAACATCATTATATGATCACACAAGAGAGAGATGGCAGCCATGACATTTTTTGGGGCATGGTTTTTGCTCTCTTGATATTTCTTGAGCTCACACTCTTCATCTCATTGCATCTTCATCAATCTCCACCCTATCCCTCTCATGTGATGAGAATCCTAGGGTGTATTGAGACAAAGTATTCGCACTTCTCTCTACTTCAATCTTGGACTTGTCGACTAGAAAACTTCATGTCCGAGTTGCTTCGGTTTGAAGCGGGATCCCGTATAAAGATTCCTTGACGTGGTGCCACTTCGACGAGGAGACCGGAGATCGAGCGAGATCGGAGATGCCGCGAGGAGCTAAGGATGGTGACTAAAGACCGAAGGACACGGATCGATCGGTATAGCCATTCTATCATCTTTATAGTATACTAGTTTACGGTTAATGAAACGATTCGGGTTTTAGGGTTACGATAGCGCCAGTTTAAAAAGTTTTTGTTCTGCATTTAGTGTCGGATTGACTGCCGGGGCGCTGCCGTAGACTTACATAAACGTCATATCTTATTAATTTCACAACATCTCTATCTCAATCTCGTGTCGTGCTTATCGATCTTGATCTCATATCATACCATTAACAACTCATACTTGTCCTCTTTCAATTCATATTCATTAACGTCAACTTTTATCATATCATCTATTTACTAAATCCTATAATCATGTCCATATGTTCGTAGCATATCTTTTATTTGATTATAATTTATAACACAATCTTCCATATCAATGGTTGCGGAGGTGCTATACGCCATCCACCCGACTTCCCTCGTAGATATAATCTACTCACCTGCTAAACTCCTCACTTAGCCGAAGTCGATGTACTTCATCGTCTCGGAATTCCACGCGAAGGTACCTACAATCAATACACAATCGCAATACTATTAAAACCAATATCCGAAAACCGGTACGATATACAGATTGCTTATAGGTTAGAACCTATAGCTTCGCATGAAAAATCAACCAAATAACCCTCGTCCGTTGACGTACAAACGTCCAACGACGGAATCCAAACTCAAATACAAAACCAAGTTTCAGAAATCGCATAACACTAAATCAGCAACAAGGGAAAGCACCTCCAGATTTTACCTGGGTCAAACTAAGACATTTTGCATATAAGGTTGCTCTAGATATCAGATAACAATGCCACTAACCAAAAATCACCACTTTCCACCCTGATGTGGCCGCAAATTGCGGCCACAATGATGAAATATGTGGCCATAAGTGAAGGGGAGGGGCTCGTGTTTCTAAGGTAACTTCTAGGTTGCCTGCTCGTCTCTCTGTGTTCACTAAATAAGTTTTAGGGTCTCCGGGTTATAGCAGATCTCTGTATCCCCTCACAAAATCCACAAAATACGATATCGGGGAAATTATAACTTCGTGTTTTGGTTTCTAATCTCAGGTCTTGGTTCAGAAATCATCACTCAAGTCTTGAAACAGTCACTACACCTCAAATTATCACTTAATATCATCTTGAAATTTTCTAAGATCACATAACAAAATTAAATCAAATTCTAAACTAAACTAGGATATTTAAACATAAACACTAATTTAAAAGTGAAGGGACTACCTCATTTGGCAACTAAAGAAAATTCTTGAGTTGCCCAAAGTCTTCAAAATTCAAACTTGAATGGTTTTAAGGGTTTAGTGTAGGTTTGTGCATGTTTTTAATGAAAGTGGCATGAGGTTTTGAGAAGGGATTGGAGGTGATGAATGGAGGTAGTGGGAGAATGAAGGAGATGAAGAAATACATGAAGAAAACAATGGGGAAGAATAAGGGCAGCCAAGTATCACACACTCTCTCTTATCCTTACTCTCTATCAAAATATCTATTTTTTTCTTCTTTCTTTTAACCATGGCATCTAATTCATTCTTTTCACACTCAAACTCTTTTCACTCTTTGCTTTTTCTTTTCTTTTCTTTTCTAAATAAAACCAAACACACAAACATATAACAAAATGCACATGACATGGTGCATTAGCCATGATAAAAAAATGTAAAAATATGGATTTGGCTTAATCGTGATTAGTAGTGCACTAATCAATTTTAATTTAAACTTGCATATATTTAATTATATAAAAATGCCAAAATCCGATAAATATCTTTTTAATGAATAAATCATTTTAATCTCCGATTATTTTCCAAATATTGGTATATACTTATACCATTTTACGAAAAACCCCTATTCGCTAATCGAATAGTTTTCGCGAAATATATTATTTTAATATTAAATTACCAAAAAATAATATTTTATATTTCTGAAATGTTATAGTCTTCCCCCCTTAAACAAATTCAGTCCCCTAATTTAAATTTTACTCCCCAAATACTAAAACATTTCAATAATCAGCTCAAATCAACGGGGCTCCGAAATCATGGAAGATATAGAAATACCACAACGTATCGTGTGCGCCTGAAAACGAGTGCAAAACTCAAAATTAAACTCTATCAAGTAGCACGCAATTATTGGAGTTATAAAGGAAATACGAATATCGAATTCCACTACTGGAATCCAAATGCACTATAGTCAAATCATAATACGTATATAGCACGCATCTTTATAAAACCATTTTAAAAGCTAAATAACTCATGCCAAATCTTTTCTAAATCTCCGTGCTATGCGTAGCTCACGGCACAAGTGGCGGACGTTCATTTGTAAAGTAGTAAATATATACTTATATATGTTTTGCGCAAATTATACGTCCTTCCTTTTTGAAATATCCCAGAAGGTTTCCTTTGTAAAATTTCGTGTCACTCGCGGACACGTAGGAAATAGCGAGACTATAGCCCTTTTTTTGAAAACCTCTTGGTAAACTTTTATGCATGCAAAAATACTCAGGCACCGTCCTCAGACCAGTCCTGCTCGGCTACTATACAATATAGTATTCATCATCAAAACGCAATACTCATAAATAAAATCAGCCTCAAAAGGCGTATCCAACATCACATGCGTCTGGTGCGCACGGAAAACCAAATCCAATACAAGTGTCACGAATATGCACAAAAGCAAAACTAAGTGCAATTGGTGTGCACGAAAACATCTGTACAGTGCAACGGATGTGCATGACAACAATATCAAGTGCATCTATAGTGCACGAAAATCTCAACCCAGTGCAACTAACATGCACGAATAAAAATCTCAATCAAGTGCATCCAACATGCATGAATATAAATCTCTATCATGTGCATCCAACATGCACGAATAAAAATCTCATATCATACACCCAATATACGCGAAAATCCAAATCAAGGGCGTCAGGTCCGTATAAGACATCCAGTGCAATAGTATGCACGATAACGAATATCAAGTGCAGAATCGCACGAAAACATATTCTGGTGCAACCAATGCACTAAATACCAATCTGGTGCAACCAATGCACGAAATACAAATCCGGTGCAACGAATGTACGAAATACAAATCCGGTGCAACCGATGCATGAAATACAAATCCGGTCCAACTAATGCACGAAATACAAATCCGGTGCAACCAATGCATGAAATACAAATCTGGTGCAACTAATGCACGAAATACAAATCTGGTGTAACAAATGCACGAAAACTCATCAATATTTCAAATGCACCCAAAAACAACACCGAGTATACCAAGATGTATAGAATCAAAAATGTGTGCAACTGTGTGCACAAAATCCATCCCAATGCACTGCAAGCACATATAAACTATACCGAGTGCAAAAATCAAGTCAAGTGCGTATGACATGCACGAAATCGAAATAGACAGTATCGAATCCACGAAACCATAAATACGTGCAACGAAGGCTCAAATCGATACCAAGTGCAATAGATATGCACAAATCATTAACCAATGTAGCGGTGTATAAAACATAATCAAGTGCAATAACTGTGCACAAATATAAATCTCCTGTAGGTGCAGCCATAGCGCACATAAACATAAATCACGAAACCCAATCATCGAAACTCAAGTTCAAGCGATAAAAGTGTGATACTCGGATCACAAAACACAAATCGCAATAACTGATATTGAGATACACCTCCTACAATGTCGAAAAATATACCGGTGCGCCCAAACTGGCAAAGCAAGATTATCTACTTGCTTCCTACTCACGGTCTGGCATCTCCGGTCTCATGGTTCCCTGTTCCTCTTTGGATTACCAATCTCGCAATCCTTCTGCTCGTCGACCTGGTCAAGTGTACTAACGGAACAGTTCCGCTCTGGCACTCCTCTGATCACTGTTTGGCCAATCAACATGACCACTCTCAAATGACACATTACTGACGGTGGCATCTGGCCCTCTGAATACGCATGCTATAACTGATCCTGGGTGCAAATCTCTATCGTTGCGGTGTCCTGGAAAGAACCTGCTCATGACTTCTTCCGAACTTACCTATGCCGAACTATACGAAGGTTTGTACTCTTGCTTAACTCTTTTCTCATAACCGGACAGCTGCGTCCTCAGCAAAACTTTCCTCTGAAATTTGGCTGTATCTAACGCCTCTGCATACATATCAAATCCTCTGTTATAAACGGAGAGTAACAGCCGCTAGTTTACATCTTGCACGAACCTCTTGTTCCACTCGTCTTTATTATCATCCACTTCGACATCATCTCTTGCTGTCTGCATATTGCAATTTGTCCTCGGCTACGGTCAATCTGGAGTCTCCCACATGGACTCGAAATTACGAACTCGGTATCTTCATCACTCTTTAGAAGATATCTAGCCTAACACGTCCTCGGGAACTCGTCCAAATCATCGGAGGAATACACTTTATTCGTCCGTTCTCGATCAACACACTACGCAACTAGTGAGGTCCTTCTATCTGAAACCGGTCAACTTACCGATCTCACATCGGAGCATCCGATGAACAACGTCCTCTCTTGATCGATCTACTCTAGATCCAAGTAAGATCCTTTAACTGGAATTCTTCGACTCAACTGAGCCTGCATCGGTATATCAAATCTGACGAATCATATCAGTCGCTCAACTTGAGATAAACTAGCTACCTCCTGTCACATCTCTGCCTGAAAGCTCCAGCGGTTACAGCTCATAAGCTCTAAAAACGACATCCCATCAATCTCAGCAACAGCTGGGTCATCTGTCTACACGGTAGAAAATATCACGATCTCTGAGGTAGGCTGTACATCAACAGTCTTCTCAATCTGGCAGCCTCTATCAATGGCCCGATCATCTGACGCAAAACCGAACACTCAGCTCAAACGAGAGATCACAACACAACACTATACATACACGTCCCTATGTCACCAGAACAACATGGTCAGCCCTCGTCCGTGATGAGCTCGCTCTGACTGCAACATTAGCAGCAGCTCAATCTACGCTCAAAACATGGTGACAGGAACCTCAAGCAGGTATCGATGATGATAGATCAAATGAATGAAAGAAATCAACAGATCCCAAAGGATATATGATCATAAGAACGAATAGTATCTCAAATCTCAAGATAAGTACATCCTAAGGTTTCTTAAGTGGAGTATCGTATCGTAAATATGTCGCGAAACATACGTACGATACGCCACTCTACTCAAGCTACCTACCCCATCAATCAAAGTCAACCTATGAAACGAAAGTTCGGGTCTAATACCCCCACGTTATGTCTAAGTTCCGTAAGGTCAAGCCTAGATTCCGAAATATATACGCACTAGACTCCGCATAGTCAAACCCAGACTCAAACCAAGGTTAAACCTAATGCTCTGATACCAACTTTATCATGACCCATAATTTAGCACGTGACCGGCACTTAAATTACGCAACGTCTAAAGGCATAACGTAAATCAAGTAAGCCGAAGCCCAGAAAATCTAAATCTTTTTGCGGAAAATAGTAGGGGTGCAGTTTTGAAATAAAGGTATAATGAATCATATTTTTCTTTAAAAATTTGGTCAGCACCTCCCTTGTGTATTTTGATCCAAAACATATACACAACAATATATTGGCATTCCCAAGCGAGAGCTAGCTCTTCGCCAACTGGCAGAATCACAACCACACAATAACATATATACGACGCCCAACAGCAAAGAATCAACCCAGAAAGAACAATAAATAAGCAAGACATCAAAACTCAAGAAGCGAACATAAACCCATCGCTATAAGTCTCGCACAAAACCTATGTCTGACTAGGTTTACCAATAATACAACCTCTATTTTCTGATCTGATGGAGTTTATCTAGATACAACGGAATATAACAGTACGAGAGTGGGAACGATCAAACATGTGTCCCACCTACCAAAGCAAAACACCCTGGATGAAGTTGTGTGCCAGCGATACCGCAACTGATCCCAAGCGGTCAAACCTGCAAGAACTGTGGCACAACGGGGGTGAGTTGCCAACTCGTGAGTAGAAAACATCAGCAACTAGAAATCGAATAAAACCATGATTTCCTAGGTCACTATATCCTGAAGGTAATACTATGATATCTAGGGTGACCAAGTACGCATATATGTCAACAACCGATTAATGCAATGACATATATAAATAACCATCCGACATCATATGCCTGTATGCATGTGGATATCATCCACGTGTCCATCAATGACACAAATAATATCATGGAACCTGAGAGTCCCACACCGACACTCGAACATCATGAAAACATAAGCCTGCATTTAAATATGAGGATATCAACCACGTGTCCATCAACGACACATCAAAATTATGGAACCTGAGTGTCCAACACCGACACTCGAAACATCATGAAACACGTGTCCAGCATCGACACGTAAATCCTCATATCTCAGGCTCCGTCAGTCCGGATCAGCCCATATCACGACTACGGTCGGTATCCTCCAGATATCCGCCGCGCCAAACTATCTCGGGCTCCGTCATTCCGGATCGGCTCATATCATCTCACGACTCCGGTCGGTATCCACCAGATAACCGCCGAGCCAAAAACTATCACCGATAGATAGTGCTCCCCTGCCAGGCTCATCTTTTACATCTCAAGTTTCTTTCCCCGGGGTATCTCACCGGGTCCACCATGTACCCGCAGACGGTGCCTCCCGCTCATCGAATCGGGTATACTTACTGCTCAATACCGAGAAAACTCATGGTGGACACCTCGAAATATCATATCAAGAGAAACCGCGTTTTTAAAATAATACACAATTTCCTTTGAAATTAAACTGCGGTTCTCAAATCCAGAGATCTCCTAAAAACAATATCTCAATGCATATAACCATAAAGTACAATGTATGCAACATAGAGAAGTAATATGAGCATATCGGGTATATCATGCAAGCATATAACTATAAGGTACGATGTATGCAACATAGAGTAGTAATATGAGCATATCGGGTATATCATGGAAGCATGTCAAGTGATAGTACTGAACAATGAATGTACTTTTACTTTTAAGATTAATATCATGATAGGGCAATTCTCCTATATAAATGGCACGACAATTCTACTGTATAAGTGACATGGAAATTCTACTGTGTAAGTATATGGCAATTCTACTGTATAAGTGACATGGCAATTATCGATGAAGAATGTGTGTGAGCCGGCAAATCTGTGTATGTGTAATATGCGCATCAACAGTAATTATGCAGGTGTACTAGTAAATGACATCATATAGCATTAAATACTGGCACGTGGTATATACATCATGAGGGGTAATATCCTACACAACATGAACAATAAATGGATGTATCTATCTACACAAGAATCATACGGTCACTTTTAAATGATACGCATCGTCGTTTTGAAAATAAGTATAGTTCAGGTGGCAATCTTTATATCGGCGATCCCGCCTCATAACATCCGATATGACAATAATCATCGATCATCATCCTTAAATCACTAGCTCGGATCAATCGTCCGGTACATCTCATCACGTATGGAAATCCATCGTACGAGGCCATCAAACAGAATAGGGAATATATCGACCTATACAATAATGAGGGTACGGATCTAAAGTCTCGTACGGTATATTACTCATTAATACACACACACACACACATATCTCAAATCACATTTGTATAAACGTCATATCTTATTAATTTCACAACACCTCTATCTCAATCTCGTGTCTTGCTTATCGATCTCGATCTCATATCATACTATTAACAACTCATACTTGTCCTCTTTCAATTCATAGTCATTAACGTCAACTTTTATCATATCATCTATTTACTAAATCCTATAATCATGTCCATAAGTTCATAGCATATCCTTTATTTGATTATAATTAATAACATAATCTTCCATATTAATGGTTACGGGGGTGATATACGCCGTCCACCCGACTTCCCCCGTAGATATAATCTACTCACCATGCTAAACTCCTCTCTTAGCCGGAGTCGATGTGCTTCGTCGTCTCAGAAATCTACGTGAAGGTACCTACAATCAATAAACAATCGCAATACTTTTAAAACCAATATCCGAAAACCGATATGGCACACAGATTGCTTATAGGTTAGAACCTATAGCTTAGCATGCAAAATCAACCAAATAACCCTCGTCCGTTGACGTACAAACTTCCAACGACGGAATCCTAACTCAAATACAAAACCAAGTTTCAGAAATCACATAACACTAAATCAGTAACAAGGGAAAACACCTCCAGATTTTACACTGGGTCAAACCAAGACATTTTGCATATAGGGTTGCTCTAGATATCAGATAACAATGCCACTAACCAAAAATCACCACTTTCCATCCTGTTGTGGCCGCAAATTGCGGCCACAATGATTAAATCTGCGGCCATAAGTGAAGGGGAGGGGCTCGTGTTTCTAGTGTAGCTTCTAGGTTGCCTGCTCGTCTCTCTGTGTTCGCTAAATAAGTTTTAGGGTCTCCGGGTTATAGTAGATCTCAGTATCCATTCACAAAATCCACAAAATACGATATCAGGGAAATTCTAACTTCGTGTTTTGGTTTCTAGTCTCAGGTCTTGGTTCAGAAATCATCACTCAAGTCTTGAAACACTCACTACACCTCAAATTATCACTTAATATCATCTTGGAATTTTCTAAGATCACATAACCTAATTAAATAAAATTCTAAACTAAATCAGGATATTTAAACATAAACACTAATTTAAAAGTGAAGGGATTGCCTCATTTGGCAACTAAAGAAAATTCTTGAGTTACCCAAAGTCTTCAAAATCCAAACTTGAATGGTTCTAAGGGTTTAGAGTAGGTTTGTACATGTTTTTAATAAAGGTGGCATGAGGTTTTGAGAAGGGATTGAAGGTGATGAAAGGAGGTAGTGGGAGAATGAAGGAGATGAAGAAATACATGAAGAAAACAATGGGGAAGAATAAGGGCAGCCAAGTCTCAGTCTTTCTCTCTCTTATCCTTACTCTCTATCAAAATATCTATTTTGTTTCTTCTCTTTTTTAACCATGGCATCTAATTCATTTTTTTCACACTCAAACTCTTTTATCTCTTTGCTTTTTTTTTCTTTTCTTTTCTAAATAAAACCAAACACACAAACATGTAACAAAATGCACATAACATTGTACACTAGCCATGGAAAAAAATGTAAAAATACGGATTTGGCTTAATCGTGATTAGTAGTGCACTAATCAATTTTAATTTAAACTTGCATATATTTAATTATATAAAAATGCCAAAATCCGATAAATATCTTTTTAATGAATAAATTATTTTAATCTCCGATTATTTTCCAAATATTGCTATATATTTATACCATTTTACGAAAAACCCCTATTCGCCAATCGAATAGTTTTCACGAAATATATTATTTTAATATTAAATTCCCAAAAAATAATATTTTATATTTCTGAAATATTACAATTTCTTTTGTGGTGTCTAGGCAAGTGTGTCTAAGGCAAGTGGTTACTTAATTAGGCCCGCTATTTTCGGTGATTCGTCTAGCGGATACCTCCCACTTACCTGGCACTTACCTGACCATAAGAGAGATAAAGAGGTGGTAGAAGATTGATCCTGCTGCTTGTCCTTTGGAAGTCTATGAGCGGTCTAGAGACTTGACCTAGGTAACCTTAGTTCTAGGGTTGATTGTGCATTTTTGTGTGATTTTCCTCACGTCCGACACTTTTCAAAGCAAACCAATTTTAAATCTCACACACGCTGCCACTTGCGCTAAACCCGCTTAGTGCATGCTCGGCTGGACACGGGATTCTAGTGCCCATCTTGTCCATGTTCCTGCTATCGACTCCGAAGTCGGTACTTCATCATTTTCTTTTTCCCCACCACCCACCACATCGACTGAGATGGACGGTTCTCCATCAGATTATAACACCACCCTGCCTCTACTCGTCGGTGTACAGAATCCACCGCGTATTTCTCTCCAAGAGAGTTGCTATCCTATACGCGGTCCCCTTCCTACCTGCAGGGTTACATAGGATGGCAGCAAGGTTTCGGGAGGCATCGCCCCTGCCAAATTCAAATTTTTGCCGTCCTAGCTAACCCTAACTAAGAATCGTTAACTAGAAATCGATGAAATATTATGCAAATAACTTCGCATATGAAAATTGAGCAAGAAATACAATCTTTGTAGACCGGTCCTTCACTTCAATAGCTCCGTGTAATAGTCCCTTCGCTGCGATCGTGAATTCCAGACTCCAGAGAGGCTCCCATGAAGAAACGAACATGCTTGCTTCGAAGTCTTCGAGGCCGAAGATGATCTATGTCGAGGAGACACTAACCCAAGCTATCTCTTCACTAATTATGGAATTAGTGAAGCAAACACCCTATACTAAATGGCAAGTAGTAGAAGATGATGAAGTAGAAAGTGGGCCCACTTTAGATTTGATTTTCTCACTCATTTTCTCACATCTCCATTGAAGCTAGAAAGCTTTGAGGAAGAAGAAGAAGATGCGGAAAAATATCATATGATAATTATCCAAGTGAGAATAGCAACCATGGTGAGTTAATATCATATATTAACTTTTGTAGAGAGTTAACCATGGCTAGGTTTAATTGGTTGGGTTAACAAATATCTTAGCCAAAATAAAAGAGTGGACTTGGTCAATGAAGACTACAAGCTTCTATAAGCTTTCATCCATGACAAAATGCCATCTTTTGTAATTACCAAAATAAATAAAACCTAGCAATTAACTAAGTATGGTGTAAGTCATACACACACCTTTGTTGCATGTATCATCAAGCATGACACAGTACATGTACACAAAAATATATCACATATATTCAATGTGCATAAAATGAGAAAAAGAAATCATAAGTGAGCTTAATATTAGTTAATGTAATGTAATATATCAAATATATAATTATACATTAAATTATTAAATCAACTCTTGATATAATAATCCGGCTATATTACATATAACCGACTTATATCATATGTAACAACTTATCGAATCAACACTTGATCCGATAATCCGGCTATATCGCATATAACCGACCAATGTCTTAAATCGCGAGAATAGAATACGGTATCTCATATCGTATTAATCTCGGTCCCGCACATATCACATATGTGCTCCTACTCCGTTTTGCTTGACCCAAGAAACCCTTGTATAGGACTCTAAAGACTCGTCAATACGCCGGCAGTAGGTGATGATCATATCAAACAACCGTAAGCCGCAAGCGGTTAGCTAAACGTAGCGGCCACCCGGGTATTGAGCGATCAGAAGATCAACAAGAAAGCCTGCTCACACTCCTGCGAATCCAATCAGTAACACTACCGTACAGCCGGTCTCTTCGTCTGATGCATATCTCGTTAAGGGGTGGTAAATGTCTGACCCCAGTAACTCGATAAGTCGTGTCAATATGAGGCTTATAACGGGTCGAGAAACTAATGATAACACTTACCAGTATATCTCTGAAGCAACCCTGGCCAGGGACTTCCTATTATAGCCAATCGAGCACAGCGCAACATCAATCCCCAATACTTGGAGAGACGAAACCCCTCCCATCGCTCATTGCCTCCATGTGATTCGGGACTGTACCTAAAAGCCATCGTTTTGCACGTTCTCTTGAATGTAGTAAGGTGGAAATCAAAGCACAATAGGAATCACACAAGACTCTATGACGATCTCGGGTCTACAGACTAACCTGTACCAGTGTCACCAGAGAACTACTATCTGACGTTAGGTATAATACCATCTGGGAGTTCTTGGCCATTCCGTCCAGTGTACCCAGTCTCTACTGAGCACCCGTATACTGTCTCTGATGTCAAACACCAATGGATATGGGATCATCCATCGCCCATCTACATGGGTCGAGAAGCTATACGCTAGTCTACTCTGGTATATCGATACCCTGTCTCGATACACTCTCGACTAGAAACATTTGAAGGATGTACTCATCTAAGGGCTTTATCAACATGTAACATAGAGACAATCAGAGTACATGTTAAGATAAAGAGCAAGCAGATAGCATACTATCATGTCGAGCAAGAAAGTCCTCCATATGTATGTCCAAGAATCCACTACAATATACATCGTATGTACAGTAATGGCCTCTAGGGCATACATATAACTAACAATCTCCCACTTGTACTAGGGTCATCTGTTGTAGTATCTCATACCCAATAATTAGCAGTGGTTGTAGTATCTCATACTCAACTATCCCGTAAAAGTCTCTCCTGGGAAATAGGCCTTTGTGAGTGGATCCGCGCTGTTGTCCTCTGTGTCACTCTCCTATCCTCGATCTCCCTGGAGATCAACCATCTCCATGATCAGGTGATACTGCCTAAGAATATGTCTGGATCACTGAGGGGACGGGTTCCTAGGCATAAGCCATAACTCCATTTTCACACAATGGTAGGAACGAAGTTCATCTCATGAACTTATATATATCCAGACCGCCTCTTTGGTAGCATCCTTGGTAGCCATGTATCCAGCCTTTATCGTCTAGTTTGCCACGGTATCTACCTTGGAACTCTTCCAACATACCGTCCCTCCACTGAGGGTAAAGACAATGCCTGCGACTGACATTCAGTCGAGCTTACCACCCTGGAAGGTACCCAGTGATTCTCCCCAGGATCGATTGATACCATCTCACTACACATAGTGAGAATCCTAACATCCATTTAGATCTATCTCATAGATCCAAAACCAAGGATTTAGGAGGTATCACCTTTGATCCTATATGGAGAATCTGTTAGTTGTATGTATGCCCTAGATGCCAGTATTGTACAGATGATGTATTTTATATTGGATGCTTGGACATATATAGAGATGACTTTCTTGCTCGATATGATAGTATGCTATCTGGTTGCTCTTTATCTTAACATGTACACTTGTCTCTTTAAACTTTCTTATAGTTACATGTTGGTAAAGCCCTTAGGATGTGTACTTGGCTACCTGGACTATGATGCAGATCATACTAATGGGGACATGGTAGTCCATAGGTACATCCTTCAAGGTCCCTAGTCGTGGGTGTATCGAGACGGGGCATCGATATACCAGTGTAGACTAGCGTATATGCTTCTCGACCCATGAGATGGGCGATGGATGATCCCATATCCATTGGTGTTTGACATCAGAGATGGTATACGGGTGCTCAGTGAAGACTGGGTACACTGGACGGACTCGCCGAGAACTCCCAGATGGTATTATACCTCACGTCAGATGGTAGTTCTCAGGTGACACTTGTGCAGGTTAGTCTGTAGACCCGAGATCGTCATAGAGTCTTGTGTGATTCCCACTGTGCTTTGATTTCCACCTTACCACGTCCATGAGGGCGTGCAAAACGGTGGTTTTTGGGTACAGTCCTGAGTCACTGTTAGTTATATGTATGCCCTAGAGGCCATTACTGTACATAGGATGTATATGCTAGTGGATGCTGGGACATATAGAGGGAGGACTTTCTCGCTCGACATGATAGTATGCTATCTGGTTACTCTTTACCTTAACGTGTATGCTGATTGTCTCTCTGTTACATGTTGGTAAAGCCCTTAGGATGTGTACTTGACTACCTGGACTATGATGCGGATCATACTAATGGGGACATGGTAGTCCATAAGTACATCCTTCAAGGTCCCTAGTCGTGGGTGTATCGAGACGGGGCATCGATATACCAGAGTAGACTAGCGTATACCTTCTCGACCCATACAGATGGGCGATGGATGATCCCATATCCATTGGTATTTGACATCAGAGATGATATACGGGTGCTCAGTAGAGACTGGGTACACTGGACGAACTCGCCGAGAACTCCCAGATGGTATTATACCTTACGTCAGATGGCAGTTCTCTGGTGACACTGGTACAGGGTAGTCAGTTGACCCGAGATCGTCATAGTGTCTTGTGTGGTTCCCACTGTACTTTGATTTCCATCTTACCACGTCCAAGAGGGCGTGTAAAACGGTGGTTTTTGGGTACAGTCCCGAGTCACATGGAGGCAATGAGCGATAGGAGGGGATTCGTCTCTCCCGGTATAGGGAGTTGATGTTGCGCTGTGTTTGATTGGCTATAACAGGAAATCCCTGGCCAGGGTTGCTGAGATTTACTGGTAAGTGTTACCAGTAGTTTCTCGAATTGTTATAGACCTCATATCGACACGACTTATCGAGCTATTGGGGTCTGACGTTTACCACCCCTAGGCGAGATATGCGACATATCAGACGATCAGACCGGACTGTACGGTAGTGTTACTGGTTGGATTCACAGGAGTGTGAGCAGGCTTGCTCGTCGATCTTCTGATCGCTCAATACCCGGGTGGCCGTTACGTTTAGCAGACCGCTTGCGGCTTGTGGGTGCTTGATATGATCATCACCTGCTGCCGGCGTATTGACGAGTCTTTAGAGTCCTACACAGAGGTTTCCTGGTTCAAGCGAAACGAAATAGGAGCGCATATGAGATATGTGCGGGACCGAGAATAATACGTGTATGTGATACCGTATTCCATTCTCGCGATGAATGTGTCGAATGGTTGTATGCGATATAACCTAGTTATCGAATCAAGGATTGATTCGATAAGCCGATACATTGTATACTAGTCGGTTGTGTGCGACATGACCGGATCATTGAATCAAGTGTTGATTTAATTATTTAATGCATAATTATATATTTGATATATTACTTTGCATTAACTAGTATCGGTTCACTTTAAATGGATTTTCTCACTCGGATGTGCGCATTGCATATGCGATATGATTTTGTGCACTTGCTTGTATCATGTTTGATGATACATGCCTTTTGGTTAAGTGTGAAGAATTAAACCTTGGTTAATGAAATGGTTAGGGTTTACTATTTCCTTATTCATTTTATTCATTTATTTGTTTATTCTTTTGGAAAAGATAAAGAGAAAAGAATGGTGGCTAATTTTGTTTCATGTTGAAGCTTCTTGAAGCTTTGATCAAGTCAACCATTCTTATCTCATCCTTAACCCTAACCATTCCCACTAACCCTAGTTTAATCTCTACACTTGACCATGGTTTACATTATGATAAGTTTTCATTTTCTTTTTATTTTTAAATAACTTATCATAACAATATTCTTCTTCTTCTTCTTCCTTTCTTCACTTGAAGAAAGCAAGCTCCATCAATGGTGATTGATGGAAATGAGTGAGAAATCCAATTCTAAAGTCTACCCACTTCCTATTTCTTCATCCTCTACCTTTTGCCAAGTAGTAGAGTGTGTTTCCTTCACAAGTTTCTTGACTTGGTGAAGTTGGAGCTTGATCTAGCGATGCCTCGACGTAGATCATCTTCGGCATGGACATCGACGACCTAGCTTGCCTATTCTCCGATTAAGCCGACGCTAGAGCCCGGGAATTCACTAGGACAGCGAGGGGACTTCGTTGCGGAGCTATGGAGATAGAGCACCGGATCTACAAAGGTTGTATTTCCGTATTCCCTTAGTTAAGTGTTAACTAGTTTGCATTTTCGCCTAGACATCTAGCCGATGATCCGTAGTCGGGTTTCTCGGCACCGTAGAATTTCAAAATTGGCATGGTTAATGCCTTGTGAGACCTCATTAGGGTGCCTAGGAACCCTACAGTGGTATCAGAGCCTAGCTAGAGCCTTAGGCGAAGTCTAGACGCAATTTGAAGTCCGAACGAACCGAAACCCCAAAAATTTCCATGCTCTCTGTCCTTTTTTCAAAAACGTGGTTTTTTCAACATTAAAAATGCTTAAAAAATTCAGCAGGGAAATCTAAGAATTACGGAGCAAAAAGTTTCTGATGAACAGTACAACTTGCGGCGGAACCGCGGCAGAAGCTTGGCTTCTGCGGCGGTTCCGCGGCAAAAATGTGACATCATCAATTCCTGTTTGCACAGTAATTCCTATTTTAATATGCTGGGTTTTCTGGGAATTTTTAATATTTATTCAAGAGTTGAATTTTCATGGGTTGTTTTGGGGATTCGGTGTTTCGATCGGAGTATCAAATTTTGTCTATGTGGCTTTCCGGATAAATTTTAGAATATGTTAAAATGTTCGACCGGATATAAATACCCAATTTTTCCCCTGTCGGGAAATTTCCAAGTGTTGGATTTTTCCGTAGTTTAACGACGTTCTAAGTAGTGCAAGTAACGCGATGGTCCCTCTAGAAGACAACAAACCTTAACTCGATTATGTGACCGTCTTGAACTGCCCTTTGAACCTTAGGGTTTGGGGCAGTACGGCGTGCCACATGTGAGGCGTTGGCTTGACCCTTCTACGGCTGGACCGTTGGTACTGAGGCACGAACTGAATGTTGTTAGACTTATTTCATGTGTTGAGCTGTATCGGGAAAACTTGGGTGTTTGACTGTTCGATCGAAAAGTTTAACATTTTCTGTTTATCTGGAATGGGATACAATAATTGGAATTCACAAAAGTTATGTGATAACTGAATGAATGTTATAAATCTAGCGGTTTAGTCTCACTTGATCGGTTGCCACGGAATTTTGATGTGATCAAAAGTCCGTCGCAATCACGTAGCGTACGCGGATACTCGCCGGGTAAACTTAATAGACAGCCTCACTCCATAGCCCCGACCAAGTGACTGTAGGAGAACCCCGTCTCCGAAAGCATCCGTTCGGGTGCTCGCGGCAGCGGTGTTCTGCCTTGGTGCACTTCGTCGACGGTATCGGGGGTGCGGCCGCCTACTAAAGTTTGCGACGAGCATTCGATCAGGATGTCGGGAATCTTGTTGAATTGCCCGACTTGATATTGAAAAGTGTTTTCGATAATGAGACTAAAATGCGGGGTTTATAATTGTTAGGCATGCGATGTCTAAGTAATTCATTTGGTCAGGCATGCGATGTCTGAGGCAGTTGCGGATTCCAACTGTTGTAGTTTTACACTTTCTTTTCTGTGACCGTAAGTGTAATATGTGATATCGCCGGTTTCGTTGCTATATGTCAACGACAATTGGGATGCGCATATTTACTTACGTTGATAACATGTGATGTTATGTGTTGCTGGATATGTTATATTGGATCGTCGTGTTTGAATAGCCGGGGTTTTTTATGTGAGATGAGTGTTTTTCATTTTCATTCATGTAAAAACTTGTATGTAATATTCTTTTATTTGGGGCACTTCCAGGTTGCGGAAGTTGTCACCTTTTGTATATTATTTACTTTTCCGCACTAGGATAGACCCAAGGAGGAGGGCACAAGTAACCGGGTTCTGGAGTCCAGTGGGAGACCAACTCGAGGAGTCGGGTCCGGGTCTCCTAACTCCAGAATTGGTAGGGTTGCTTGCCGCTCTCGTAGGGGTCTAGGGGTGTGGGTTTGGCTATTCATCACGACCGTGGAATCCTTGTTTTATACTGGCTCGTATTGAAAACACGAACGTCCTAGTATATCCAATATTTCATATGTTTCTTCTGCTGCGATATCTGTGATGTGATCATGTGATGTTCTGTGATAGATACAGTATATAGTATATATGATATATTATATAGACGTTACTTATGTTTTACACCCATGCTAGCCCTGCCCCGCTCTGCCGTTAGTTACCTAATCTAACGGTGCACGAGGGGACATCGAGGCGAATGCGGATGGCATAAGTGTACGTCGTATTTATCTGTGATGTTTAGGTAACTTAAATGATGGGACTTCATTAATGTGATTAATGAAATAAAAGAAACCTAAGATGTTGTAGAATTGAATTTCAAAATAAAACATGTAGCTACAGTTCTTGCTTTGCACAGAGGTATATGTGATATATCCTGCACCTTATTCGATGAGGATAGGACCGAGATCCCTTCACCGGGAGTGACTCCTTTAGCAATAACTGGCAGATGCTACACACTCGGTTTGTCTTTTGATTGCTTTTAAGTGTTTTTGCTTTGCACAGTGATATATATGATATATCCCGCACCTCATTCGACGAGGAAAGGACCGACGATCCCTTCACCGGGAGTGACTCCTTTAGCAAAACTAGAAAAGCTTCAAAAACACTCCATTTTAAAATCATTTGATTCTACAACGATATCAAGTTCATTACGCAATAGGTTTTCAGAAAAACCTGTCGTAGCCCTCCGTCATTTCAGATAAGTAGTAGTTAGTATTCGTGCTACGTTTGTTGGCCTGCGTCAAGGCGTAGTGTGCGGTAGCTAACTGGTGCTTATCTGCATAAGCATATGATGTGATTGGATTAGGGTAGTCGTGCGACTTTGTTGGCCTGCGTCAAGGGTCGTGCGGGTGGGTTTAATTCAATCAGGAAATGACGGGTTGAACTTGACTAGCGGACTATGGTTTGTTGGCCTGCGTCAAGGTCATAGGACGCTAGGGGCAAAATTATCAGGAATTTCAAGTGTTGAAATTTGCAATGAGATTGCATACCTTCTATGAGATAGTTGGATCCCGATACCCGCTGCGAGTAAGAGTTACTCCTGGGAGAGTTTTATACATTACAATTAGCCGATCAAGTAGGTGTCTAGAAAGGTGTTAACGAGGTTAAGCCTCTAGGAAAACGAGGTTTACAGTAATTAGGTTCGTGCGAAAGCACGGGGGACCTCCCTCAAAGTACCGACACTGGCCTGGCTGAAAGATTGGCGAACTTGTAGTGTGTAATTAATCCCGGCTAGTCTTTCCTTTTAGGGTTTGAAGGAAGATTTGATAAAAAGCAGTGGGAGCCATCCTGATTAGATAAAATTATAACCAATCTATTCTTGCAAGAGCGCACGCTGAGTGTTTTCTTCTCTCTCTCTCCAGGTAGCGACCATATCACGCCTTAATCAAGATAATAATACGGATTATTGACCGAACCCGCTTGTTATACTGAGCTGGGGAACGTTGGTCCCGCTCCAACTTATAATTGTTATAAGACAGAGCAGGAAATTGGGGAATACCAGATTTCCCGTGCCGCCCAAACGAAGAGAGTGCATGCTGATGCATCATCTTCGGGTGTGTTCATTATACAGAACTGTTTCTCAGTATTCTTTACGTCCTGGGTATGTGATACCGGATCAGGATCCCAGATATGTAATCTGTTACATAGGGCTACAGAAAGGTAGAGGACTGAGAACGGGTGATAAGTTTCATGAGACAGAAAACGGGGCAAGAGTTGCAGCCAAGTCTGTTGGTCACTGTCACCCTGTATTACAAATACATTGATTCTGAACGAATGTTATTAGATACCAAACCTGATATACAAAATCATATCAGTCTCTTTATTAGTAAAGAAATGATAAAATTTTGTATTGTTGGATAATGTTTTGAACATTTCCTATATCAAAAGTTGATCGTATCAGGCACGTTATCTAAAAGCGTTGAAGTTCTAAATCAAACTACAGTTCTTAGTATACGGAACACACACAAGAGGAAGAGTTCAGAAATGAACGAATCCTTCTTGAGGTATTGTAGACTAGGTCATATCAATGTGACCCGACTAGCTGAAATTACATTTAGATGCATATTTAAATCAGTTTGAATTTACATCTTGTGAAACTCGCCAGTCATGTCACAAAGATAAGATGACCACTGCTCTGTTTATTGGAAACAGAGAAAGAGTTAGTAAACTCTTAGGATGATACATGTTGATGTATGTAGGTCCCCTGTCTACACATGCCAAGACTGGTTCTTTGTACTTCGTTACATTCTCTGATAATCTCTCAAGATTCAGACATATGTTCCTGTTGAAACACAAGTCCGAACCTTTTGAGATATTCACAGAATATAAGTTAGAAGTAGAGAACCAATAAAGGTATAAGTATTATGTCCTATGATGAGATCAAGGAGGAGAATACTTGAGCACGGAAATCCTGGATTATTCTAAAGGAGAATGAGATTCTCTCTCAGCATTACTCCTCCGTATACACCATAGCACGATGGTATATCGGGGCGGAGCAATAGCACCCTATGTGATATGGTGTGCTCTATGATGAGTACTACTGAGTTTCCTATTTCCTTTTGGGAGTTATGCACTTGAGAAGCTGCATACCTATTGAATAGGGTTTCAGTCAAATCAGTTGCCTACCATTACATATTTGATATGATAAGGGAAGAGCCCATGTCTTAAGTTAGTTAAGATTTGGGGTTGTCCGGCCTATGTCTAAAAGCAAAATCCGGACAAGCTCGAGGCAAGATCTGTTATGTAGAACTGGAAAGGTTCCAGCTATACAAACTACAGCAGATGATTTGATAAAACCAAAGGATTCAATGGTTACCAACGAACCTCAGCCTCTCCGCCGATCTAGTAGAGTTCCTCACCCACCTGAGAGATACTTATGTTTCTCTATGACAGTGGGAGCGAGGATTGCATCATGAGATGATGACCCAACTAGTTTCGAGCTGGCCATCAGGAGTGGGACTCTGTAAGAATGGCTGGATGCTTAGCGATCTGAGATGGAATCCTTATACACCAACAAAGTATGGACTTTGGTTGCTATATCTGAAGGGTTAAATCCCCATCAGGAGTAAGTATATCTTGAGAACATTACTTGGTGTACATGGAAAAGTTGAGACTTTCAAAGCTAGACTTGTTAAAGGTTTTCGTCATCAACCAGGCATGGATAATGATGAAACCTTTTTCAAGTAGCTATGCTTAAGTCCATCCAGATCCTACTTGCCACGGCTACATACCATGACTACGATATCTGGTGGTTGAGTGTCATGACTACTTTTCTAAATGAAGTTTTAGAAGAGTGCGTCTATAAGTATACAGCCAGAGGGCCTCGTAGACAGTGGGAGCAGCGGAAACGTGTGCAAGATACTTTATAGGATTAAAGCAGGCATCGTGGAGTTGGAACATCTGTTTTGATGGATTAGTCAAAGAATTTGACATCATCAAAATGGTAGATGAACCTTGTATAAACAAAAAGGTAGTAGGGAGTATGGTGACGATCCTCGTATAGTACGTGGATGACATACTCTTGATAGGGAAGGAGTTTCCTATGCTACGCTCGATCAATCTCCGCTTATCACAATGATTCTCCATATAGGATCAAAGTGATACCTACTAAATCCTGGGTTTTGGACCTATGAGATAGATCCAAATGGATGTTAGAATACTCACTAGCTGTAGTGAGATGGTATCAATTGATCCTGGGAAGAATCACTGGAAGTGTTCCAGGGTGATAATGACGACTGAATGTCAGTCACAGGCATTGTCTTTACCCTCAGT
This sequence comes from Agapanthus africanus, assembly GCA_030015575.1. NCBI lineage: Eukaryota > Viridiplantae > Streptophyta > Magnoliopsida > Asparagales > Amaryllidaceae > Agapanthus > Agapanthus africanus. The sequence continues at coordinate 614,675,921 of CM057337.1, forward strand.
AAAGGGACGGTATGTTGGAAGAGTTCCAAACTAGATACCGTGACATACTAGACGATAAAGGCTGGATACATCGCTACTTAAGATGCTACCAAAGAGGCTGTCTGGGTGTATATTAGTTCATGAGATGAACTTAGTTCCTCCTATTGTATGACAATGGTGTTGTGGCTTATGCCAAGGAACGTCTGTCCCATCAGTGATCCAGACATATTCTAAGGCAGTATCACCTGATCATGGAGATGGTTGATCTCCAAGGAGATCGAGGTATGGAGAGCAGACTCAGAGGATAACACAGCGGATCCACTCACAAAGGCCTTTTCCCAGAGAGAGACTTTCATGGGATGGTTGAGTATGAGATACTGCAACCACTGCTACAGATGGCCCTAGTGCAAGTGGGAGATTGTTAGTTATATGTATGCCTTAGAGGCCATTACTGTACATAGGATGTATATGCTAGTGGATGCTGGGACATATATAGGGAGGACTTTCTCGCTCGACATGATAGTATGCTATCTGGTTACTCTTTACCTTAACGTGTATGCTGATTGTCTCTCTGTTACATGTTGGTAAAGCCCTTAGGATGTGTACTTGACTACCTGGACTATGATGCGGATCATACTAGTGGGGACATGGTAGTCCATAAGTACATCCTTCAAGGTCCCTAGTCGTGGGTGTATCGAGACGGGGCATCGATATACCAGAGTAGACTAGCGTATACCTTCTCGACCCATACAGATGGGCGATGGATGATCCCATATCCATTGGTGTTTGACATCAGAGATGATATACGGGTGCTCAGTAGAGACTGGGTACACTGGACGGACTCGCCGAGAACTCCCAGATGGTATTATACCTTACGTCAGATGGCAGTTCTCTGGTGACACTGGTACAGAGTAGTCTGTTGACCCGAGATCGTCATAGTGCCTTGTGTGGTTCCCACTGTACTTTGATTTCCATCTTACCACGTCCAAGAGGGCATGCAAAACGGTGGTTTTTGGGTACAGTCCCGAGTCACATGGAGGCAATGAGCGATAGGAGGGGATTCGTCTCTCCCGGTATAGGGAGTTGATGTTGCGCTGTGTTTGATTGGCTATAACAGGAAATCCCTGGCCAGGGTTGCTGAGATTTACTGGTAAGTGTTACCAGTAGTTTCTCGAATTGTTATAGACCTCATATCGACACGACTTATCGAGCTATTGGGGTCTGACGTTTACCACCCCTAGGCGAGATATGCGACATATCAGACGATCAGACCGGACTGTACGGTAGTGTTACTGGTTGGATTCACAGGAGTGTGAGCAGGCTTGCTCGTCGATCTTCTGATCGCTCAATACCCGGGTGGCCGTTACGTTTAGCAGACCGCTTGCGGCTTGTGGGTGCTTGATATGATCATCACCTGCTGCCGGCGTATTGACGAGTCTTTAGAGTCCTACACAGAGGTTTCCTGGTTCAAGCGAAACGAAATAGGAGCGCATATGAGATATGTGCGGGACCGAGAATAATACGTGTATGTGATACCGTATTCCATTCTCGCGATGAATGTGTCGAATGGTTGTATGCGATATAACCTAGTTATCGAATCAAGGATTGATTCGATAAGCCGATACATTGTATACTAGTCGGTTGTGTGCGACATGACCGGATCATTGAATCAAGTGTTGATTTAATTATTTAATGCATAATTATATATTTGATATATTACTTTGCATTAACTAGTACCGGTTCACTTTAAATGGATTTTCTCACTCGGATGTGCGCATTGCATATGCGATATGATTTTGTGCATTTGCTTGTATCATGTTTGATGATACATGCCTTTTGGTTAAGTGTGAAGAATTAAACCTTGGTTAATGAAATGGTTAGGGTTTACTATTTCCTTATTCATTTTATTCATTTATTTGTTTATTCTTTTGGAAAAGATAAAGAGAAAAGAATGGTGGCTAATTTTGTTTCATGTTGAAGCTTCTTGAAGCTTTGATCAAGTCAACCATTCTTATCTCATCCTTAACCCTAACCATTCCCACTAACCCTAGTTTAATCTCTACACTTGACCATGGTTTACATTATGATAGGTTTTCATTTTCTTTTTATTTTTAAATAACTTATCATAACAATATTCTTCTTCTTCTTCCTTTCTTCACTTGAAGAAAGCAAGCTCCATCAATGGTGATTGATGGAAATGAGTGAGAAATCCAATTCTAAAGTCTACCCACTTCCTATTTCTTCATCCTCTACCTCTTGCCAAGTAGTAGAGTGTGTTTCCTTCATAAGTTTCTTGACTTGGTGAAGTTGGAGCTTGATCTAGCGATGCCTCGACGTAGATCATCTTCGGCATGGACATCGACGACCTAGCTTGCCTATTCTCCGATGAAGCCGACGCTAGAGCCCGGGAATTCACTAGGACAGCGAGGGGACTTCGTTGCGGAGCTATGGAGGTGGAGCACCGGATCTACAAAGGTTGTATTTCCGTATTCCCTTAGTTAAGTGTTAACTAGTTTGCATTTTCGCCTAGACATCTAGCCGACGATCCGTAGTCGGGTTTCTCGGCACCGTAGAATTTCAAAATTGGCATGGTTGATGCCTTGTGAGACCTCATTAGGGTGCCTAGGAACCCTACAGTCACATGGAGGCAATGAGCGATAGGAGGGGTTTTGTCTCTCCCGGTATTGGGGGTTGATGTTGCGCTGTGCTCGATTGGCCGTAACAGGGAAGTCCCTGGCCAGGGCTGATCAGAGTTTTGCTGGTAAGTGTTACCAGTAGTTTCTCGACCCGTTATGAGCCTCACATCGACACGACTTATCGGTTATTGGGGTCTGACGTTTACCACCCCTAGACTTGATATGCGACATATCAGACGAACAGACCGGACTGTACGGTAAGTGTTACTGGTTGGATTCACAGGAGTGTGAACAGGCTTGCTCGTCGATCTTCTGATCGCTCAATACCCGGGTGGCCGTTACGTTTAGCAGACCGCTTGCGGCTTGTGGGTGCTTGATATGATCATCATCTGCTACCGGCGTATTGACGTGTCTTTAGAGTCCTACACAGAGGTTTCCTGGCTCAAGCGAAACGAAATAGGAGCGCATATGAGATATGTGCGGGACCGAGAATAATGCGTGTATGTGATACCGTATTTCATTCTCACGATGAATGTTTCGATTGGTTGTATGTGATATAACCTAGTTATCGAATCATTGATTCGATAAATCGATACATTGAATACTAGTCAGTTATGTGCGACATGACCGGATCATTGAATCAAGTGTTGATTTAATGATTTAATGTATAATTATATATTTGATATATTACTTTGCATTAACTAGTATTGGTTCACTTTAAAAGGTTTTTCTCACTTGATGTGCACATTGTATATGTGATATATTTTTATGAACACTTGATTGTATCATGTTTGATGATACATGTTTACTTGAGTATGTGTAAGGATTAAACCATGGTTATGTAATGGTTAGGGTTTTTCTTTTCCTTACTTATTTATTTATTCATTTATTTTGGAAAAGATAAAAGAGAAAATGGTGGCTTTCTTTGTTTGTTGTTGAAGCTTCATGAAGCTTTGACTAAAGTGACCATTTTGTCTTCATGCTTAACCCTAACCATTCAAACTAACCATGGTCTTTTCTCTACACCTAACCAAGGTTAGGATATGATAAGTATTGATATTATTTTCATTTTAAAGCAACACTTATCATATTCTTTCTTCTTCATCATCATCTTTGACAAGAAGAAAAGCTTACTAGCTTTAATGGCATCTTGAGAAAAAGAGTGAGAAATCCAATTCTAAAGTGAACCCATCTCCTATTTCTTCACCCTCTACCTCTTGCCAAGTAGTATAGGGTGTTTTCTTCACAAGTTTCACGACTTGGTGAAGTTGGAGCTCGATCTAGAGTTGCCTTGACGTAGATCATCTTCGGCATCGAAGCCGACGACCTAGCCCGCCCATTTCTCCGATGAAGCCGATGCTAGAGTCCGGAATCCGATATGGACAGCGAGAGGACGTCTACGTGGAGCTAAGAAAGTGGAGAACCGGATCTACAAAGGTTGTAGCCTCTTTCTTTTAGTTAATATGTTAACTAGTTTTACTTTTCGCCTAAACTCTAGTCAACGAATCCGTATTAGGGTTTCTCGGCACTTGTAATATTTGAAATTGGCATGGTTGATGCCTTGTGAGACCTCATTAGTGTGCCTAGGAATCCTACAGTGGTATCAGAGCCTAGCTAGAGCCTTAGGCGAAGTCTAGACGACGTTTGAAATCCGAACGAACATCGAAACCCTAAATTTTCATGCTCTCTGGACTTTTTTCAAAAACTGGGTTTTTTCCAGATTAAAAATGCTTAAAAAATTCGGCAGGGAATTCTATGAATTACGGTGCAAAAATTATCTCATGATATGTTTAAAGAGCGGCGGAACCGCGGCAGAAGCCTGGCTTCTGCGGTGGTTCCGCGGCCAAATGATGGGATCTGCTTCCAATATTTGCACAGTAATTCATGTTTTCAGGTGCTGAGTTTTCTGGGAATTTTTAATATGCACTCAACAGTTGTGTATTCTGGGGTTGTATTGGGAATCGAAGATATGATCGGATTATCAAACTTTGTCTATGTGTTTTTCCGGATAATTTTAGAATATGTTAAAAAGTTCGACCGGATGCAAATACCCAATCTTTCCCCTGCCGGAAAATTTCCAAGTGTTGGATTTTTCTGAGGTTTAAAAATGTTCTAAGTAGTGCAAGTAACGCGATGGTCCCTCTAGAAGACAACAAACCTTAACTCGATTATGTGACCGTCTTGAACTGCCCTTTGAACCTTAGGGTTTGGGGCAGTACGGCGTGCCACATGTGAGGCGTTGTCTTGACCCTTCTACGGCTGGACCGTTGGTACTGAGGCATGAAGTGAACGTCTTTGAACTTATTTCATGTGTTGAACGGTTTCGGGAAAACTTGGATGTTCGAATGTTCGATCGGAAAGTTTAATATCTTCTATTTATCCGGAATGGGATACAATAATTGGAATTCACAAACAGTTATGAGATAACTGGATGAATGTTATAAATCTAGCGGTTTAGTCTCACTTGATATTGAAAAGAGTTTTCGATAATGGGACTAAAATGCGGGGTTTATAATTGTTAGGCATGTGATGTCTAAGTATTTCATTTGATTAGGCATGCGATGTCTAAAGAGGTTGCGGATTCCAACTGTTGTAGTTTTACACTTTCTTTTCTGTGACCGTAAGTGTAATATGTGATATCGCCGGTTTCGTTGCTATATGTCAACGACAATTGGGATGCGCATATTTACTTACGTTGATGACATATGATGTTATGTGTTGCTGGATATGTTATATTGGATCGTCGTGTTTGAATAGCCGGGGGTTTTTATGTGAGATGAGTGTTTTTCATTTTCATTCATGTAAAAACTTGTATGTAATATTCTTTTATTTGGGGCACTTCCAGGTTGCGGAAGATGTCACCTTTTGTATATTATTTACTTTTCCGCATTAGGATAGACCCAAGGAGGGGAGCACAAGTAACCGGGTTCTAGGGTCCAGTAGGAGACCATCTCGAGGAGTCGAGTCCGGGTCTTCTAACCCTAGAATTGGTATGGTTGCTTGCCGCTCTCGTAGGGGTCTAGGGGTGTGGGATTGGCTATTCGTCACGACCGTGGAATCCGTGTTTTATTCTGGCTCGTATTGAAAACACGGACGTCCTAGTATATCCAATATTTCATATGATATTTTCTGCTGCGATATCTGTGATGTGATCATTTGATATGTTCTGATGGATACAGTATATAGTATATATGATATATTATATAGACGTTACTTATGTTTTGCACCCGCACTAGCCCTGTCCTGCTCTGTCGTTAGTTACCTAACCTAACGGTGCACGAGGGGACATCGAGGTGAATGCGGATGGCATAAGTGCACGTCGTATTTATCTGTGATGTTTAGGTGACTTAAATGATGGGACTTCATTAATGTGATTAATGAAAGAAAAGAAACCTAAAAGATGTTGTAGAATCAAATTTTAAATAAAATAGGTAGCTACAGTTCTTGCTTTGCATAGAGGTATATGTGATATATCCCGCACCTTATTCGATAAGGAAAGGACCGAGATCCCTTCACCGGGAGTGACTCCTTTAGCAATAACTGGCAGATGCTACACACTCGGTTTGCTTTTGATTGTTTTTGGAGTTTTGCTTTGCACAGCGATATATATGATATATCCCGCACCTCATTCGACGAGGAACGGGCCGACGATCCCTTCACCGGGAGTGACCCCTTTAGCAAAACTAGAAAAAGCCTCAAAAACACTCCATTTCAAAATCATTCGATTCTACAATGATATCAAGTTCATTACGCAATAGGTTTTCAGAAAAACCTGTCGTGGCCCTCCGTCATTTCAGATAAGAACTGTTTAGTATTCGTGCTGCGTTTGTTGGCCTTTGTCAAGGCGTAGTGTGCGGTAGCTGAATGGTGCTTATCTGCTTGTGCATGTGATGCAGATTGTTTCAGGGTAGTCGTACGACCTTGTTGGCCTTTGTCAAGGGCCGTGCGGGTGGGTTTGATTCAATCAAGAAATGACGGGTTGAACTTGACTAGCAGCCTATGATTTGTTGGCCTTTTTCAAGGTCATAGGACGCAAGGGGAAAAAGCATCATCGGGAATTTCAAGTGTTGAAATTTGCAATGAGATTGCATACCTTCTATGAGATAGTTGGATCCCGATACCCACTGGGAGTAAGAGTTACTCCTGGGAGAGTTTTGCACATTACAATTAGCCGATCAAGTAGGTGTCTAGAAAGGTGTCAACGGGGTTACGCCTCTGGGAAAACGAGGTTTACTATAATTAGGTCCGTGCGAAAGCACGGGAAACCTCCCTCAAAGTACCGACACTGGCCTGGCTGAAAGATTGGCAAAGTTGTAGGGTGTAATTAATCCCGACTAGTCTTTCTTTTTAGGGTTTGAAGGAAGATTTGATAAAAACCAGTAGGAGCCATCCTGATTAGATAAGATAATAACCAATCTGATCTTGCAAGAGCATACGCTAAAGTGTTTTCTTTTCTCTCTCTCTCCAGGTAGCGACCATGTCATGCCCTAATAAAGATAATAATATGGATGTATTGACTGAACCCGCATGTTATACTGTGCTGGGGAACGTTGGTTCCGTTCTTTCTTATAAGAGTTATGGGAATGAACAGGACATAGGGGATTACCAGGATTCCCAAGCCACCCGAATGAAGAAAGTACATGTTGATGCATTTTCTTCGGGTGTGTTCGTTACAGAGAACTGTTTCTCCATCTGCCCTACGTCCTGGGTATTAGATACCGGGTCAGGATCCCATATATGTAATCAGTTACATGGGCTTAGGAAAGGTAGAGAACTTGGAGAAGGTGATAAAGACATTAGAATTGGAAATGGTGCAATTGTTGCAGCTAAGACTGTTGGGGAATATCACCTTGCATTACCTACTGGTAATACTTTGGTTCTGAACGAATGCTATTACATGCCGAACCTGATATGCAACATTATATCGGTTTCTTTATTGAGTAAAGAGGGATATAATTTTGTAATACAGGATAATGTTATGAACATTTTCCGTAACCAAAAGTTGGTTGGATCAGGCACGTTGTGCAATGGCATTTATGTTCTAAATCAATCAACAGTTCTGAGCATAACAAACACACACAAGAGGAAGAGTTCTGAACTGAACGAATCCTTCTTGTGGCATTGTAGACTGGGTCACATCAATGCGACACGACTAGCAAAGTTGCATAAGGATGGATATTTAAATCCGTTTGAATTTTCATCTTATGACACTTGCCAGTCATGTCCAAAGGCAAGATGACCAAAACTCCGTTTACGGGACACGGAGAAAGAGTTACTGAACTCTTGGGACTGATACATAGTGATGTATGCGGTCCCATGTCTACACATGCCAGGGATGGTTCATCGTACTTCATTATATTCACTGACGATCTCTCTAGATTCGGATATGTGTTCCTGATGAAACACAAATCAGAAGCTTTTGAGAAATTTAGAGAATATAAACATGAAGTCGAGAACCAAACCGGAAAAAGTATTAAAATCCTTCGATCTGATCGAGGAGGTGAATACTTGAGCAATGAATTCCTGGACTTCCTATAAAAGAACGGGATTCTTTCTCAGCTGACTCCTCCATATACACCACAACACAACGGTGTATCAGAACGGAGGAACCGCACCCTATTAGATATGGTGCGCTCTATGATGAGCACAGCTGAGTTACCTATTTCCTTCTGGGGATATGCGCTGGAAACAGCAGCATACCTATTGAATCAAGTTCCAACTAAATCTGTACCTACCACACCATATGAGATATGGAGTGGGAAGAGACCATGTCTTAAACGAGTTAAGATATGGGGTTGCCCGGCCTATGTCAAAAGGCAAAATCCGGACAAACTCGAGGCACGGTCAGTTCTATGCAAGCTTGTGGGATATCCCAAACATTCACATGGATATCTTTTCTACCATGCAGAGGAACAAAAAGTGTTTGTTTCTCGACATGCCACCTTTTTAGAAAAGGAATTCCTTGAAAAAGAAATTAGTGGCAAAGTGGTAGAGCTGGAAGAAGTTCCAGTTACACAAACCTTAACTGAAGATTTAGTGGAACCAGAAGATTCAGTAGCTCCCAATGAACCTCAGCCTCTCCGCCGATCTAGTAGGGTTCCTCGCTAACCTGGGAGATACTACGGTTTTCTCATGGATGGTGGGAGCGAGGATTGCATCATGGAGGATGATGACCCAACTAGCTTCGAGCAGGCCATCACGAGTAGGGACTCAGTGAAATGGCTGGATGCTATGCGGTCCGAGATGGAATCCATGTACACCAACAAAGTATGGACTTTGGAAGTTGCTCCTGAAGGGGTAAAACCCATTGGGAGCAAATGGATCTTCAAGAAAAAACTTGGTGTAGATGGGAAAGTGGAGACTTTCAAAGCTAGACTTGTTGCAAAGGGTTTTCGTCAAAGACCAGGTGTGGACTATGACGAAACCTTTTCTCCAGTGCCTATGCTTAAATCCATCCGGATCATGCTTGCCATCGCTGCATATCATGACTACGAAATCTGGCAAATGGATGTTAAGACCGCCTTTCTAAACGGTGATTTAGAAGAGTGCGTGTACATGACTCAGCCAGAGGGCTTCGTAGACAGTGGGAGCAGCGGAAAGGTGTGCAAGCTGCTTAAATCCATTTATGGATTAAAGCAAGCATCGCGGAGTTAGAACATCTGCTTTGACGTCGTTATCAAAGAGTTTGATTTCGTCAAAAACCCAGATGAACCTTGTATTTACAAGAAGGTGGCAGAGAGTAAGGTTGTCTTCCTCGTATTGTACGTGGACGACATACTCTTGATAGGAAATGATATTCCTATGCTGCAATCAGTCAAGCTCTTCTTATCACAAAGATTCTCAATGAAAGATCTTGGTGATGCCTCCTGCATATTGGGAATCAGGATCTATAGAGATAGATCCAAACGGATATTGGGATTGTCCCAATCCAAGTACATTGACACCATACAAAAGAGGTTTAGTATGGAAGAATCCAAGCGTGGGAACTTGCCCACGATCTCTGGAGTCACTCTCTCCAAAGAGATGTCTCCCAAGACTGATTTGGAGAGAGCTCGCATGCAAGGGATACCCTATGCTTCGGCTGTAGGCTCTATCATGTACGCGATGCTATGTACCAGACCCGATGTTGCATACTCACTAAGTGTAGTGAGCAGGTATCAAGCTGATCCTGGAGAGAATCACTGGACAGCTGTGAAGAGCATTCTCAAGTACTTGCGAAGGACTAAAGAGATGCTCTTGGTGTATGGTAACGGAGAACTCCAAGTGGAGTCCTTTACCGATTCGAGCTTCCAGAGTGATAAGGACGACTCTAAGTCGCAGTCGGGATTTGTCTTTACCCTTTACGGAGGGGCGGTTAGCTGGAAGAGTTCCAAGCA